>WYDI02028783.1:0-158476 GCA_009867235.2 Psittacus erithacus
CCGGCTTCCCCTCCTCCCTGGCAGAGCATGAGGCTCAGAAAGTCCTTGGTCAATCTAAACATTCTAAGCAGTAGCTAAAAAAACATTGGTATTATCAGCACTGTTCCCAGACTGAAAGTCAAAAACACAGCACTGCACCAGCTATGAAGAAGGAGAAAAATGACTGCTACTGCTGAACCTAGGACATACCTTAAGGTTTGTTTTTACACTTCTGTGGTCATAGCCCATCAGCATGTGTTTACCATCACTAGAGTTAGTGTACTTTCTACCATGTGATACTTGTGTGGTGCTGTAAAGCTAACATGGGGTCCACTGTGCAGTTGCCATTAGGACGTTGTTTTAAAAAAAACCCAAAGTTCAGTTTACCTTATCATAATTAGTTCCTGAACTAGGACTTCTTTACTTGCAGAATGGGTGCAGTAAGGGGGTTGCAGCTGAAAGTCCTCATAAGCCTCTCAAGGTGCTTTGTGAAAATGTAGGTATTCTGAGAAAGCAAGCTTGCTGGTTATGTCCTTCCTAAGCCTGTAAATATTTACGTAATTGAGGTAGGGTAGAGACTGGGACCAGAACTGTGGATCTGTAGTAAAGGTCATGGCAGTTTCCATTTTCAATAAAATTTGCCCCTCTATCCTGTTAACCCTGAAATTAATTGTATGCTGTTTCTATTGTAGGATAATAGAGCTCTAGTATTTGTATATCATGCATAAAGATGTGTCTTCCAGCAGGTTATCAGATGATGTTGAGGCGTTTCTGAAAAGGCACTGAGAGGCAGTCGGCAATGTGAAGAGTTGAGGTTTGGGGTTTACTGCTTGAACTTAAATTTCTTCAGAATGTGGGTGAAACTTTTATTTCTTTTAATGTGTATGTAACAATTAATGGGACTGGTACTTAAAACTGTAATTGTGCGTATGCAGCTAATGCTTGACAGTTTTCAGATGATCTGTTTAAAGCCTCAAAGTGCTATAGCAATGCAAGTAGTAACCTTGCTTTCAGCGGGATTTATAGTTGTGGGTAACTTTGCATATTTCAAAATAAGACTTTTCACGATTTAACAGTGTGACGTCTTTGGGGGTGGGATGTTAGAACATGCTAAATGCTTTAGCGATTTCAGGGGAATTTATAAACACAGTCAGATGAACACAGACATTCTACAAGCACAGAAACTATGGAGGAGGAAGGAGAGGTTATTTTGGGCCAGAGTTTTGAGAGAAGTAAAGGAGCAGAAGTCCGGGACGATTTCTACCAAGGATGTATTTTATGCAGTGGCAAAGCCTGTTGGTTTCTCAGAATAGGTAACTGTGATTCATAAAAAAAAATAAAAAATTATTTGTTGGCTGTGTAAATTACTTAAGTCTTTGCTAAAATACGGAAACTGCATTAGTTTAAATGCCAATACTGTGGTGTTACTTCTAACTCGGTGTGATTTTGTGTGGACCAGTCTCAAGGCTTGCCAATATATGTGAAGACTCTGAGAAAGCAGTAAAAACAGTGAGTCCTTCATGTGTCAGAACTTGTAAACTATGGTAAATAGTTGAAAATGATGTTTTTTGGGGTGGTTTGGGGTTTGTTGGGGTTTTTTTTTCGTGGTTTCTTTTTGTTTGCGTTTGGTTGTAGGTTTTTTTTGGTTTGTTGGGTTTTTTTAATTATATTTTTATTTTTTTAAGCCGTTACAAAATGCTTCCTGAAAGTACCAAAACCAGTATTTTTCTTCATTCTGTATCTGTAGCCCAGATTTACTAAGCATGTTTTTTCTTGTTTTCTGAAGTGACTGATATGATTAAACTATAATCAAAATCTAGTGTACATGCATCATATAATTTTTGTTGAAAACTGTCTGAAGCGTTAGGAAAATCTCAAACAATTATTGTATAAAGCTGTAAATGCCATGAAATAATTTTGAGGATGTCTTTATTCTAAAATAAAGACTGGGGGGTGGGGGAGGAGCCCAGACTTTTTCAGGGAATATTACTGGACCATCCAGTTTTCCAGTGACCTCTTCAGTGCATAACTGAGTCCTTTCTGATCTGTGAATATGGGGCTAGCATCCTTCTTAGGCCTGAAAACCTCACAGTATTCCTTGGGTAGCCCATGGCTTTTTTCTCATTACTGCAGTAACCCATATGTGGAAACACTAATCTCTGCTGTTCAATTCCCTCATTTTTCTGCTCTGCCAGATGTGAAAGATGATATTTTAGATTCTTCATGGTAAATAATGTCACTCATGCATTTTCTTCATTATGTGGGTAGTTGCTCTTCCTTCTACCCTGTATCAGATGCGTGCAGGAGGATGAGTTGTGATGCTGTTCTTCTCCACTTCACCTGCTGCTGTTAATGCATTCCTGCTTTGCATGGTGAAGTAAGAATTCTGGAATCTTCATTCTTCTATCACTCAGGTTTGAGGGTATTTGGGCATACAGAGGTGAAATCATTAATGGGTTTATATTGCCCTCACGATGAAAGGCAGTTGCTTTGAAACTTGATGCATCTGATGGTCTTCATTCTTTCTCTCTAGATACTTCATGGCTGGTACTTGAATATGGTACTTGTTCTGATAGTTTTAGTTTGTTTATGAAGTATTTATGCAGCACAAAACCCCAGCAGAGTACATATGGTAGAACAGGCTTTTTTGTTGGCTGTAACTGAACTGCAGACCTTACTACTTACTTCATTATTTTAATGACCTTTTTAGGAAGGTGGTACGTTTATGAGTTGAGAGCAAGGGTTTGTATAATTTCTAAAGCAGAGACACTGACTGCAGCCTGCTAAATAGACTGTGATACTCTCTTTTTTAGTAAGCCAGTCTCTTGAAAATGTACCTGCATAGCTTTTCTGATTCACACAGTTTTTGTGATAGAGTTCCGATCAGCCTCAGTAAGTGGTTGTATATAGGAGTAATTTGTCTCTGCGAAGGGAGAGGGGGATGAATTTGAGACATTCCTATTATGAATGTAAAAAAAAAAAAAAAAAAAAAAAAGCCTGGTTTAATGTTTGTACTATACAAGTAGCAGGATTAAATAGATATCTGCTACCGAACTCCAAGAATGAATTTGTCAGTGTAAAGTTATACAATCTGTTTAAAACTTGTATATACTTGAGAAACTTAGGTATTTTGCAATGTAATCCTTTCTTTCCTACTTACTGTAAGAAACTACGAATGTAAATTTTAACAGGTGATCACAGTGTGCGCATCACAAGGGTTTTTGAGCCAAAATTACTGATGACAGTAAGTATCAGGATTTGATATTTGTTTTTAATGCTTTTCAGAGGACAGATGGACTGCAGTGGTTGGATGTATGATGCTTTAAAGAATTTATTGACTATGACAGTTGGATGTCTGATGCTTAAATAAGTATTGTTCAGTTTCTAATAGAAGAGTAAAATAACCTGTTTACAGGTGCTGAGTTGATGGTCTGTTGTTGCTCCGTAGTATATATGTTTTTTAAAATCAAAAGCTAAAAAAAAGTCCTATTGCCTGGCTGCTTTTTAGTGAGGTTTCAGTTTCTGAACACTTTCTGAACAAATTCTTGCAAATTTGCTCTTAGTGCAGTTGGAAATAAACTTATTTGAACAAGGCAGCCTATTCAGTTTGGATGTACAATTTCTAGTGACCTACAAAACTAAACACTTACCAAAGTTGTAATTTACTTTGTTCCTGGAATTGAAGCAATGAAAAATTCTTCTCAGCTTACTAGCTCTGTTGAAGAAATACAGCCTGTTACTGGATAAGCGTTATTGAGACTTATCTTAAGTGGCAGAGCAGACTCCATAAAGTTTTTGTAACACAATTATTAATGTGGTTCTTAAATATTAGGTAAGAAAAGTTCCTTTTAAACTGAGATTGAATAACAAGACAGATACTACTGGTTCATCTGGTATAAAATACCGCAGTGTAGAATAACTGGCCATACTAGTTCCCGTAAGAGATGAAATAGAATTAACCTTCCTGGTGGGTGATCATTGTTTTTCAGAAGATAATGATAGTCAATTGCTTAATTTTTAGAAGAGAGACTAGTGATTAGGAAACGAGATAAAGGTAGGAGATGTAATTCTATTTGACTTGTATTCTGATAAGAGTCAAAAAACTACACCAACCCAAAAACTCCAACCCAAAGCCCACATGGTTTATATTAATTGAGACACTTGTGAGCCAGAAAAAATGCTAACAATATCATGGAATCATAGAAAGATAGGAAAGGACCTTAAGATCATTTAGTTCCAAACCCCCTGCCATGGGCAGGGATGCCTCTCACTAGCCTGTGTTGCCCAGGGCTCTGCGCAGTATATGAATATAGTTTTGCTTTGACTATGCAAGCTAAAGCAATATGAAAAAAACAGTTTTGTTTACTGTGCTGACAAGAATGTGTGTTTTCTTACCTTTCAGTAGCTCAGAGATCAGGCCTGGTAATACAGTTATTAATATAAATGGCTTCAAAATACTGGAGCCAGTAAGTTTCTTGAAAACTTGTGTGTGAAGTGATAGGATTTGCAAGCTCTCCATTTTTAGATTTGGTTTGGGAACATCAGTCTCTGTAGCCCTGAACTGCTAGCAACCTTTGTCCTTTATTTTACCTTCAGTTAAAAAACAACAACAACAACAAAACAAAACAGAAAAAAAAAAACAGCAACAAAAAAAAAACAACCCAAAACCACGAAACCAAAAGGTGTATGTGAAATAGGAAAGTAAATGTTGGCTAATGGTTGTCTTTTTCTAGAGCAAGGAAAAAAATCTCAGATAAATGAGATTGTGGACCTGGATTTGAATGATACGTTATGTCTTGTAAATTATTTATCAGAACAAGCCTTTCTGAAATGCCTAACACACTGTTATATCAAAGGGAAGATTTTTACTGCATTTCACTAAAAGAATAATCTTTCTTTTAAGATTATCTGTATTAAACTTTAAGTAGCAGTTCAGAAATGTCCACAAGATGCTGCAAGTGAACAGTTGTGTTTGGACGGTTTTTCTGCTGATGGTTATCGGTGTGGTCAGTTTTTTTGTTAATACCATTTTGTTCCAAATACAGGTCTCTGTATAGTGATGCGACAAATCTGTTGAATTATATCTTACTGGCAAGAATAGTAGCTAACATTTTCTTGTATATGTTGTTTTTAACTTGCAAGTGAAAAATTTGCAGGTAATTGGTATATCATTTCCACCTGTAGAATTACTGATGTCATTTAATGCTGTCCTGCCAAAACTGACAAAGAATATCAATTGCAAGTCTGCCAGTTTTGTAATTTCAGTTATTTTTATCCAGGCAGCAGTCCAGTATTTCAGATATCTATATAATCCATAATGGAGGTCTTAATAACACTTAAGGACTGCTGCTGATGTTTGTTCCTATTAGATATATAGAAGGTAATATTGCAGTTCCCTTATGTAGTTTATGGAAGAGAACAGACACCTCCATACTTACGAAAAGTCTTTGGCTCTGGACATCGGGACATTTATATGTGAAGTATATTCTTCGGGTTATGTCAAGTATGTCAGTATTCCAGTAATTGGATTGCGGAGGAATGAACAATGAAAAGACGTTCTGAGGACTAAGCTTTAAGAAAAAACACTGCGTCTGTCTCAGAGTATGTTTGTGTGGAACTGGTTGTAGGCTAGGGTAAGGATATGTTGTATATCGAGTGCACCCTCAGTAAACTTGCAAATGACACCAAGTTGGATGGGAGTGTTGATCTGTTGGAGGAGATAGGAAGGCTCTGTAGAGGGATCTAGACAGGCTGAAGAGATGGGCTGCAGGCAATTGTATGAGGTTCAACAAGGCAAAGCGAACTTGGGCCACAGCTACCCCATGCAACACTCCAGGCTTGCGGAAGATTGACTGAAAAGCTGCTTAATGGAAAAGGACCTTTGCAGGGAAGTGGTGGAATTGCTGTCCCTGGAAGTGTTCACAAACTGTGTAGATGAGGCCCTTAGTGACATGGTTTAGTGGTGCATTTGGCAGTCCTGGGGTAATGATTTGGCTTGATGATATCAAAAGTCTTTCCCAACCTGGTTGGATTCAGTGATTCTGTCTGTGCCCCTCGTTGATGGGTAGGTCAGGTTTACCTTGCTTGTGTCAGTATTTTTGGGGATCTGTTGCTTGAATTAACATAATCCTAAAGCTCAATAATATAAACCTAATTCCAGTATTTCTGTATCATGTGTTGAAGTATAAGAGCATATCTACAGGGAGCTGATACCTTCTCAGGAATACCCTTAAAACCAAACATTCTCCACTTCCCAGAACTATACTGGAATACAGATCTGTAGGACAAGCAAAGATTGTTAACTTTCATTTGTGGCATACAGTGGAAATGTAAAAAATGAAAGTGAAAACAACAGTTACTTTGATACACAGAACTAATAGCATTGCTTAGCTAAATCTGGAAACTATGAATTTGCAAAAGAAACTGTCTTCTGAATTGTGATGCTAGCTGGCAGAAGCCAGTCTGTGAACATACTCTATTATTTCAGTATCCCACTTGAAATAGCTGCATATAGCTTTATTTGTTACAGGTCTGCCTACAAATACTTCTGTGTAGGCATTAGTACATGGATATTTTGGATGATGCAGGTAAGCAGTTTCATTAAAACTCTAAAATTAGTGCAGAAGCTGCTTTGGGTTATTTAATCTCTGATAGTTTGGCATATAACAGATTAGGAAGATGAGGAAGTAGACGTATTAATTTGTGTCGTTCTGAGTTCTGTGTATTGCTGACAAACACTGAAAGATTTGTGTGGGGGTTTTTTATTCCAATTGTATATCATAGCTGGTACCACTCATCTGTCTGGAAGGGGTAAATGTTGAATCCAGTGCTTTTACCCTAAAATAGTAGTTTTAATGGGAGTTGTGAGTTGTATTGGATGGAAAAGTAATCAAGTCTTACATTTGAGAATTTTTTTAGGAAGGTGGAGCATGTGTGGTGTTCAGGAATTTTTGAGGAGTGGTGTTGTTTTGGGGTGTTTTTTTGTGTTTTGGGGTGTTTGGGGTTTGTTTGCTGGCTAACTGTGTCTTATTTTTAAATCTAGCCACGAGCTGATCCCATCCCCATATGTAGCTTTTGTTTGGGAACGAAAGAATCAAATCGTGAAAAAAAACCAGAGGAGCTGTTGTCTTGTGCAGACTGTGGCAGCAGTGGTAAGTTGGCTGAACTTACAATACTATTAATGTTTATATCAAAGTCTGTTTTTCAGGTATAAAAGTATTTTGAACTTCTGAATGTCATTCCCTCTTCGGATATAGCTGGAAAACTACAAGTGAGAGGTGTGAATTCATCTTTAGGCCAAAAGTATAGATCTGAGTAAATTAATAAGGGAACCACACTCGTAAAATTCAGGAATTCTGTTATTGTTTGGGATCTATGTTTGCCTGAAAACTGAGTTTTGCATTGTGACATCAAAAGATGACCAAGAATCTGACTTGCACAGATTTGCAGCATTTTGGAAGCTGAGGAATAATCCTAATAATAAAGACACATGTAGCGGTCTTTGCTGTTCTGTATCTTGTGTATCCAGTTCTTTTTGGTTGGTGTTTGTTCTTTTTTGTTTTGCTTTTGTTTGGGTTTTGGTTTTGGTGTTTGTTTTTTTTGTTTTGTTTTGTTTTTTTTTATAAAGTTCATCTGTTACTCAAGTGGGGATTTGAATAATATTTCAAGTAGCATACTGAAGCTGTTAGGCACCTGTTTCTTGTCAGGCACAATGTAGAGTCTTTACTGGTCCTGTGTACCTCTCTCCTGTGTGTTGTAGCAGCTTTGGCAGGCTCTGTATGACTGTTGTGAATGAAGATGCTTCCCTTTAAGTAATCAACTAGGTTAATATTGAAAATCAAATACTGTAGCACACTGTTGCTTTGTGCAGTGCTTGCGCTTGAATGATACCAAATACATTCTTGGCTGAAGTTATTCCTGATTCACAGGGGAATTTGGCTGAGCAATTTACGCAAATCTCTTCAGTAGCTCTATGCCATAAAGCTTTTCTTGGCGCAACTGTAGAGTTCTGGATGTGAAAATCCTATGGTCAGTTTAACTATTCTGAAAAAATCCCCTGTGGAAAATAGCTTTATGCTGGAAGAAGAGTTACTTGGCCAGAACAATTAGTTGAGTGGACTGCTTTTGTTTAGTTGTGTCAGTAAAAAAACTTTTGCTCCCATAAGCTTACAGCTGCATTGGGAAAGTACTTTTGCTGAAGCTTTGCAATGTAGTCCATCCTAGCTTAAAGACAAAATAGCAGTGCTGTTTAAAGTCACAGGCTGCAATATCCAACTGTTTGCTGCTACCCTTTTGTGTTGGTACCTGGGAGCATATAAACTGGATTGAGAAAGAAAAGTAATTGAAAGACAAGAAGTTTGACCAGGTCCCCAGTGCAGTTCATGAGAGTCATGCCAACTTCTATACCGGAATGAGGGAAGCGCTCAGGAGGGAAATGAATAGAAAGGCAGTAGTGTCTACATAAGCCAGTACTGCTTTTGAGAAGGCTGGAAGTGAAAGTACTGTTTCAGTGTCTTTCCATGTAGTTAAAGATAGTCTGTCTTGGGTACTGTGATAGCTACATAAGTGCTTGAATAAAAACAAACCAGTGTGGATCGAAAATGTGTTTTTAGTTATTCAGCATATGCTTTTGCTTATGTGCTTCTGAATCTCTCGTCCCAGATAAATCCTTTGTATTTTAGCCAGTGTAACTTTTTTAGTACATTTGAGCGAATTGTTAAACAGTGAAGTACGGAAATGGCTTTTTCACCCCAGTACACACAACCAAGCCCCATAGTTTTTAAACTGTCTGTTTTTACTGGTTTGCAGGTTTCCTATATTTTCAAACCTGTATGTTAACATTTGGAAATTTAATAGAATTTGAGCTTGGTTAGACTCTGGTATGCACAGTTTACATTAATCAGGTGGGCTTCAATATCAGCTACTATTCTGTTGTGTAAGAATCCCCCAGTAGGTCTAAGATGCTTTGGAACTGGAAGTCTTGACTTTAATGGATCAGCTTCCATTTGAATTAACACTGATACATTCTCTCTGCTTCATTAGGACTAAATTATCTTTAATTAGTTCCTCAGATGTATTAGATACAAAGAATGAAACGTTGAGATTACTAGTCAGGTTGCTGGATGGTTAAAGTTTAGCTACTGATGCCTTACTAAAATAAAAACCAATCCCAGTGCAACTTATAAATACCAAAACTTTACTCAAGTGGAGGTTTATTGTAATTGGATTTGTAATCTTGCACATTGTAGTGTATATCAAAGCTGGTCTTACTGTCTAGCAAACATAAAGAAAATTGCATGCTGTGCGCAGCAAGCAAATTGTACAGCTGATCACAGATTAAATTGCAGTGCCCACTACTGGCATGTCTGCTTTACTTTATGTTTCTGTGTCAGTTGCTCGTGTCTTTTTCAGGTAATGTTTCTGCATTCTGAAAGCAGAGAGTCTCTAGTTATCTACACATTGCATTGATATTAGTCTTACTTTATGGTGTTTGGAAGGATAATGTATTTGGGCAGTGGAAGTGAAATGCACTCCTCTGTCACTTTGCGCAGGGCATTTTCTAAAGGAGTAATAAGTTGAAATTTTAGAAAAAGGAGTTATTGGGGAACTATAATAAGTCTTTTTTTAAAGAGGGGGGAAATAGCTAAAAATACCTGTGCCTGCGGGTACTGTACTCAAGTTGTTTGTTAGGCTGAGAAGGTGAGAGAGTTACCAGTTGAAGGTGGGTAGCTGAAGTTGGGGAGCAGAACACATAAGCATCAGATTCACATCAAGAGAAACAGGGACACAAAGTATCTCAGAAGGTCTGCAGAGATTGCTTTGCAAAGGATACGCTTTATGAATAAGGGGTATGGAAATAGTCTTAATTACTGCTGTCTGTGGGAGGAGGTTGGCTAGTTGGATAAAAACTGCAAAGAAACCTTCAGGTGGAAAAATGTACTATATGCCTGAGATAGGTGCACTGATTCTTCTTATAGGTGAAGTCAACTTAAGTAATAATTCTTTGTAACTAAAATGTTATCAAACACAAAGTGTTTTTTAGTGAATTATCTTGTACATTAGTTCCCAACATGTGTGTCAAAGTTAAAAATGACTGGAGATACTGGTATATCTAATTTAGCATTGATGTAACTGTTGCCGCTGATACAGTGCTTGTTCTTTTAAAAGACTAGTTGTTTTGTCAAGTCCTTTGAGGAATAAACAAGGCCCAAATTTGCCATGAGGAAACAATAGTAGTCAGGTTGAAGGAGTTGTCTTGAAGTCTCAAGGGGTGAGATGTTCTGTCTTAATTTCTTGATCTCAACTATTTCTGCCACATGAACGTATCACAAATATTAACTTTTTCTAACTGGGATGGTTAATAATTAATTTTAAGTGTTTAAATTTTAATTGATTTATCTTAAAGTAAGCCTATATGTATTCCTAGTGGAAATTGCCAGCTTTCAAAGGTCTTAATTTCTAGTAATCTGTTAAACATGTGTGCTACATTAAAATATTGATGCTTCTGAGGTTTAAAGGAAAGTTAAATGATTGAACCAGGAGAAATTACCATCTGAAACACTTCAAACTAGAGACTGATCAAACGTTGAAAACCCCTGGACAGATGTATCAGCTTCCTGGATATGGAGAAGATGGTATGATCTTGATTTTCAGTTCAGATCAATTAGAGCTGAAATACTGCGAATTTTGAAGCCAGAACCATGCTTTGCCTCTTCAACTCTCGAATTTAAAGAAACTAGCTGTAAAATTACTGAAAGACAAATAACTGTCAGTTTTATTAGAAATCTGGCAAACTATGAAATTAGTTAAAAGGGGCCCTTTTAAAAGTGAAACCTGTGTTGGTTACCACTTCATGTCTCAGGTTGATTGCCTGTTATTGTTGTGTTTTCATTTTGGAGACAAATTGATATAGTGCAGAGTATGAGTACTGTGAACTGTTACAGGATACTTTGAAAATTTCTGTGCTGTCCCTGCTAGTGCATACATAGAAAAGACAGTAAAAGAACATGATATATGCATAGTAACGATTCCCTTTTGCACTATTCCAACCTCTGGTTATTTGTTGCTGAAGGACTTGCAGTTGCAGGCATAATCCTTATATTTAATGCCAGTGTGGTTTTAGGGTTGATTGGTCGTTTTTTTGGGTTGTTGGATTTTTTTATTTTTTTTTTACTCCTTGATTTCTTGTCCAGTGGTAAAATCTGACACTTCAGGATATTAACAAGTGTATAAAGCTGTGGAATTGCGTGAATTGAGAAATGCTACATTGACAGATAACAGCCAAATGAAGTAACCCTGTTACACCTAATCTGTGCATAGTGACCAGGCTGTGAGAATGGATGTTTCTTATGTTTATACTTCTCAAGTTAAGGCAAAGGTAAAATCAACAATTTAAACCAGAATTTAATTGCTCCTCGAAGTAAGTCACTTTTGCAGGGTAGATGACTGGAATTAAATGTACTTATATGGAGGTAATTGGTTTATGATTACACTTTAATGTGTTACTATAGTTGTTAAGTCATGGTTGATAAAATAAGTCTTCCTCTGATAAGGATTATTAATATCAGCCACTCTGGGACCTTTTTTCTTATTTCTTAGCAGATTTTTTTTAAATGAAGTACTTTTTATGGTTTATTGAAGGGAACAGTGTAGCATTGAACTCAACTGTGCAGTCTCAAAAAAGAGTCGCTTTAAGTGTATGCTCAAGTTTAACCACAGAAATCCAGTAATCTGAAGCTATGCTAAGAATCAAATGGCAATGCTTTCCTAATATATTTGGGTTTGAAGCGACTCTTTGATTTTATTATTAATTATTCTTTATAAACAGGCTATATTCCTGCATTTTATGTTGAGACTATGCTGTGTTTTGTCAATTGAAATGTTTTTTTAAAGTTTAACATAAAGGGGATTAAGCCTTGGGAACCTACAGTAAAGGAAATAAAATCTGAAATTTGCTTTTTCTGAAGTGGCTTTTGCATTCCACCAGTCATCTTTGCCATTCATGACTCAGGCTGTTAGAAGACAAAAATAGCAAATGCTCACGGATTAGCCTGCATTCTTCTTGTGATGATTTAGCTCAGTCTTGGACTGAGAAATAGCAGGCGGAGAAAGCCTGATCGTGACTAGACCATTACCTGGAAGAAAGCACATACCTTGACTCTGACAGTGAGAAGTAAGCAATGCAAGTCACATCACTGCAACCATCTAAGTGCTGCTTGGCATCACAGGTTCTGTCTCACAACTTGTGGGTTGATGTTCTTGAATATAATACCAGCAAAAAGTGCTGGGAAGGCTTGACCCTTCCTATTTAGCAGTGCTTTTACATTTTCTGGATTAAGGGCGTACTCTGAAGTTAGCATATCACTGCCAGTATTGCCTAAAGTACTGTATGTGTTCATTTTTCTGGTATCTTGTATGAATTGGAAAAGCCACATAGGCTTTTTCTAGGCTACCATGGAAAGAGGATGGTCCCACCAGGGAATAATGGTTTCATGGGAGGTGACAGTTCAGCTTCCCTCATTTTCCCCACCCTGCCCCATTTACAGTCTTCCTTTGCAGTAAGCTTTGTGCCAATCGCCTGCTTCGTTTTCTTTTTTTCCTACTGCTCTGAAATTGTTTTGTAAATAATTAAGTAATAAATTGGAATGAAAAGTATACACAGACTGCTAAGTTTCTCTGGTAGATACACAGTATATTTAGATAAATAATATGGTTTTGTCTTAAGATTTTCTCTGTTTATCTTGCACTGCTGTGAAAAGGGACTGGGGTCAGGTTTGTAAAAATACTTTTTCAGAACCAATGGCAATTTAATATGCTGTAGAAATAACCTAGTGAAAATAAAAATTCAATTTCAGGTGCTTGTGTAGACCATTCACAGGTGTCAGTTACAGCAGAAATAAACTTCCTACTTCTCTTCATAAATGAGTTTTATGGCAGTTATTCTCCATCTCTGTATGAAGCAGATGAGTTAAATGATGTGTTGTAAAGTTCTGAAAACAGCTGGTGCTGGTGATGTTCGCTGTGTTCTGTTGAACTTAAAAATTAGTCTTCCCAATCTTAAATCTCAAGCTTTAAATATTTTTTGGTTTTTTAGGCCATCCATCATGTTTGAAATTCTGTCCCGAGTTAACATCAAATGTGAAGGCCTTAAGATGGCAGTGTATTGAATGCAAGACATGCAGTGCATGTAGGATACAAGGCAAAAATGCAGTAAGTTAAACTGTTGGGTGTTGTCTTTCCTTTGTTTACCTTAACTCTGTACTTAGCATGTGTAAATACAATTCACTGATGCACAACTTCAAGCAATGCTGTATTAAGTCTTGTTTTCCTCTTCCTTCCCCTCCCTCCCCCCTCACCTCCCTTCAGGATAACATGCTTTTTTGCGACTCCTGTGATAGAGGGTTCCACATGGAGTGCTGTGACCCACCACTTTCCCGAATGCCAAAAGGTGATAATAATAATCCTTTCAATGAAAATACTTTCATTCACAGTCTTTTCTCATATTAAATGACCAAAAGCTCTTGACCATGCTGCTTTTTTTTTCTTTCCCCATTGATAAAGAGTATGATTTCAGTCATGTCGAAACCAATTTTATTTTTCTTGAGATTCCCCCCCTTAGGAAAATAATAAAGGTCTTTGGTCAGTTGACCCGGTGAATTCACTGTATATTGAGTTGTTTGCCAATCTATTAAAGGTGAAGTTTTACAGAGTTAAAATGTTTGAAGTATATACGCTGACAGAGAAATCCTTAGAGCAGCTGAAAGAGCCTGCTTCTTCATGCTTTTTGTAAGAGTAATTTTTAAAACCAACCAAACAAAACACTTATATCTTCAGGTTCTCTAATCTCTAGTTTTCTGATATATAGCACATCACTTCTTCTCTCACATCTTTATGGCTTTCCATATTTAATCTTAAAGTTATGCTAAAGACTTTTTCTAGTTTCTCTGCCCCCTCCCTTCAAGTCCCCAGCCTTATCTATAATAAATAAGTCTTCAGACATGGTCATCTAACATAAAAAGGATGCCAAATTCAAGTTACTGTATTTTAAACCAGACATACCCAGTTGTCGTCTGGTCTTTTCTTTAGCACACTTTAGTCTAGATTGCTTTGTAACCCTCATTTTTACCCTGTGTTAATTGTGTCTGAAGAAAGCTCTAGGTAGTACAAGGAGGGACAAGCTAGAACAGAAATTATTCTGAGAACCCATTTGCTCACAGTATTTTCTGTGATCCTTGTTACCACCTCTTTTCCCCTTCCCATGAGCACCTTGCTTTCCAAACACTTCAAAATACACGTGGAAGTGGATCACTTTCCTGTGTCCACTTCCTCTTCCCTATGTCCTGTTCATGAGATAATTTCTTGACCTTGTATACTTGGCATGTATCTTGAGATGCACCTGCAGAACAGGTTGAATAAACTGTGTACTATTAAACTTTTTTTTCCTTTATGTAGGGATGTGGATTTGCCAGGTCTGTAGACCAAAGAAGAAAGGGAGAAAGCTACTTCATGAGAAGGCTGCCCAAATAAGGCGACGATATGCAAAACCTATTGGACGACCGAAAAATAAACTAAAGCAACGAATGTTGTAGGTTTCTCTTGATTTTTTTTTTCAATTTAATTTTTTTTTAATTTTAATTTTTTCCCTCCTTATATTTCTAAGAATATAATCAGGTAAGAGGAGACAGTTGACACAAGTTCAGCTACAATTTTTTACTGTATTTCAAGTTGGGGAAAGTAGGTGACAAGTATTCTAGTATATGCCTTTTAGCCCAATGGCCAGTAACTTCTTAACTTTAGTGGGTGCTTTTCGTGCCATGTCAGAAGGAGGAGAATAAACTTCTGTAACTTACTTTTCTAATAATTTATTAACAGAACTCTTACCTATAGCAGATGCAAATAAAATTCTGAATGATAACATATGCCAAAGCCGTCTTGTAACTGTAACTTCAAATAATTGAAATACATACAGAATCTGTATTATATAGATAATAGTGAGTTACTTACATGCAACTTCAGGAGACTGTTCTGCTTAAAGACCTATTCAAAAGTTGTATGCAAATGGCTTTATTAGTTAGTATCAGCTCCAAAACCCATTTCACAAAGTAAACTATGCAAGTACTATGGAAGCTCTTGTTTCAGTGGTACTGTGGGAGAAAATTACTTGAATTCTGCTGTTAAGCTGTCACTGGTTACAGGGAAGGAGGTTGCAGTTCCTCTTGCTTCTTAGGAATGTGTTCATCTAAGACGAGAATGCTGTAATTCTTTTGGCATCTATCTTTCCAGGGAGCACTGTAGTTTGACATCTTAAGGCTTGGTTGGACAATTGTTTCAGTAACATTCAAATGCTGAGTTGACGTTTCACTGAGTGTTAAACAGAAACTGATTCTGTGTTAACTCCAGTAGGATGTTGCCCTCTATCACATGTTCCTAGGCACATATGCCTTTCTTTTCCTCCTGTTTAGCTATCTTTTTTGCCATATCAACTTAGCAGCTGAAAAGCTTTCAGGCTTCATCTGCTACTCATTTTATCATGTGGCTGTTACCCAACCTTTTTTCTCTGTAGTCTTTTAACACCTTGGTATTCTTCAGAGCTGCGCAGTAGCTGCTGTAAAACTTAGCATTTTTGAGAATAAAGATTTTGGAACCAGTGGAGCCCCCATGTAAAAATAGAAGGGGAAAAAAAATAAATACTTGCAGTACTGCAAGTACAGCACACTAGTAGTTAAGTTGATGTAAATGGTGCTGTGCAGCTTTCTATTTTCTCCTTCCCTCGCTCTCCACCAGGTTCTCTTGTCTTGCCTATTTGATCCTTTTCCTGAAATTCAGCGTATGTTGCTCTAGGAAAGTAGTACAGGACAAGGATGAAGAGTGGCACTACATGGAAGTAAAAGATGTAGTTGTAGTGGCTTATGAGAGCATGCTGTTAAAGGAAGAGTTGGTGAAACATTCTTTCACTTCTCCATTCTCCTCCTGACTCAATAACTTAAGAATCTGAAAGTCATTGAAGTACCCATACAACTACTAATGTTTTAAGTTAAATTCCTGTATATCATTGTGTGTGTGTAATTAAAATATTTTATATCTACCTAGCTAATCCTCTGGTTTGTTTTACTCCTTTGAAAGTTCCTAAGCTTTCAGCTGACATCTGTCTTTCCAGGGGACACTGCAATTGGACATCTTAATGGCAATAATACACTACTGCCATCCTCTCTAAAATATGTCCCTGATTTGGGTTCCTGCCATGGATTTAGCAGGAATATCTGTCTGACACAATAATTCTGCTTGTCCTCTGGCCTCATACGTGTAAAAGAAAGGTTGGAAAGATATTGAGGGTTTTACTGTACATTTTGTTAAGGGGATTCTGAGCTACAGCGTTTTTAATAAATATGCTAAAGGATGCAGAAGTTCTCTTAGCATTGGATAATGTTTGTATCTTTAGAGAGGTTTTATTTTTTTTTTGTAGTGCATGAGCCACATGAGCATGTTAGAGTAGTACTTGGGGGGTTCTTTGTAGTATAAATTCTTGCAATACTGAGGGCAAATTTCTATTACTTCAGCGTCTAATATATGTAACAAGTAATCTTGTTTTAGAAAAATAGTGGTTAGGAGATGGGATAAGAGAAGAGGCTCTTCCTCGTTGAATCCTATTTGAAAGAGATGGTGTGATTCAGAAGATGATAATGTCATACATGAAGATGTGTGGTCACATGAAATACAGGAATGTTAGCTAATGCCACTTAATTCATTTTGTGTAGTTCAAAGAAAGTCTGTCCAGTAGTACTGGAATAATTATTTTGCCTGTTGATCATCTGTAGAAAGCCTTTCACAGGCAAATTACTGTGTAGGTTTAACTAAAACCAGGTGCATGTTGGCCTCTGGCAATATGGTGATCACTACATGTAGTAGTGAGAATAGGTCTTGTGGTGGACGTAAGTTTATGGGACCAAAGGATTCGTAAGACTTTTGTCTTAGTTTTTGGTTTTGTTGCTTTTTAGAAGCTAACCAAATTTAAGGATGTGTGAGTGGAAAAGGGGCTAGTTCTTAAACTGGTAAGCCCTTGGAGTTCAGTAAACCAGATGGTAGCCCCAGGCTGTTCGGTCTCTAGAACTAACCTGTTGGAATTAATTACTTTAACATCTCAATTAAGAAGGCAAAATCTATGGAAGAAAACTTTCTGCTGCAAAGTAAATAAGCTAACTTCAAAGAGGAGGATGGAAAAGGGAATGGAAGCATTTGATGCAGCTATATAGCTTTGTTTGGATTTGCAATTTGATTGTGCCTCCTGATAGCTATTTCTTTTACTTGTAAGCATTTTTAAATGTTCTGTTTCTATTTACTTACAATATACTACTCTTCAGTGTATTCTTCAGTGTTGTTCCTCCCTTCAGTCATTAGCAACAGCTAAACCTGTACTACTTCTGTCAGAAATGTTGGTTTTCAGCATGCCCTTTTTCTTCCTAGCATTTAAATAACGTTCACTGCTATTCCTTCCCTTGTTAGGCCTGATTAGTTTACGACTTTTCTGCAAATACCATTTGGTCTTACAGTTCTGCTCTTTCATTTCCTTTGATATTTTGGTTTTGCTATTGTTAAAATTTCTAAAGAAAATGGAGTTTTATTTCTGTGGTTTTATTGTAATGCTTTCCGTAAATAATCTCATTTTGCTTTTAGGTCTTCGGTGGTAATTTTTACCACTAGTTTTGGTATACATAGATCAATGAGAGTGTGGGGAAAAAAAAATGACAGTTTCTTCAAAAATGACTGTATTGCTTTATATGATTAATAGACTTTCCCTACAGTTTAAGCAAATACAGTCTGAAGTGTTTTGACATCAGTAATTTATTAGCACTGAACATGTGCATTTCCTTTGTGTGTACAATAAATTCTACAGTGATGGAACAGTTCTTGTGCTCAGACACAATGCGCTGAAGTTTTTCTCTGAATAAGCACACTTTTTCCATGTCTTTTGCCGTTGTCAGCTGGGAAGGCTGCATGCTTGGGAGATCCTGCTATCCCAGCTGCTTCAGCTTAAATGTACTCGGAATTACCTTTTAAAATAAAAGGGAGAGGGGCGATGACAAAAAGAAAAAGGCGAAAAACCAGTCGGATGTTATGTCACAATGTGAAATGTATTTCCAAAGTGAATGTCTTTAAATTTCTTTGAAGTTTTTTAAGTACAGTGGCATAAATAACTTGTGTAAACTGTAGTATTATTTGGCAGTAGTTACAGATATTTAATGCTGATTTTTATTTTCCAAATTTTTTTGCATAGGTCTGTAACCAGTGATGAAGGATCCATGAATGCATTCACAGGAAGGGGGTCACCTGGTAGGGGTCAAAAGACTAAAGTCTGTACCACACCTTCATCTGGTCATGCTGCATCTGTGAAGGATTCAAGCAGCAGATTGCCTGTTACAGACCCCACTCGGCCTGGTGCCACCACCAAAATCACCACCACCTCCACCTACATATCTGCCTCTACACTTAAAGTTAACAAGAAAACCAAAGGGCTCATTGATGGCCTTACTAAGTTCTTTACACCATCACCTGATGGTCGCAGATCACGAGGTGAAATAATAGACTTTTCAAAGCACTATCGTCCAAGGAAAAAGGTCTCTCAGAAACAGTCATGCACTTCTCTTGTGTTGGCGACAGGTACCACACAAAAGCTAAAACCTCCACCTTCTTCACTTCTACCCCCAACCCCCATATCTGGTCAGAGCCCCAATTCGCAAAAATCCAGCACTTCCACTTCTTCTAACTCTCCCCAAAGTTCTTCGAGTCAGTCAAGCGTACCTTCCTTTAGTAGCCTTCCTAATAACAGTCTGCTAAAGGGACTGTTTGATGGACTCTCTCATATCTATACCACTCAGGCACAGTCTCGAAAAAAGGGACACCCAAGCTATGCACCACCCAAGCATTTGCGTCATAAACCAGCGTTATCTTCCACACCAAAATCTAATAGCCATTTCTATGGAAAGAAAGAGGTTAGGAGTAGGTTTGTTTCTCGTGCCTGTACCTCTCGATGGGCTATGTCTAGAGGACATGCTTTTAAAGTAATTTCTCACCTCAAGAGAACAACTTTCCTTAAAAAACACAGTATTCTAGGCAGATTAAAGTATAAAGTGACCCCTGAGATGGGGACCCCCTCACCAGGGAAGGGGAGCTTGGCAGACGGAAGGATTAAACCTGATCAGGATGATGGTAAGCAAAGGTCAAAGCGCCAACCAAACCTGCGTCCCGTCCAAAACCAAAATTCTTATATTGTCACATAGGTCTTAGCTATTCCTCTTGTCCTTATTTCACTTTCATACAAAAGCAACAAAACTTTGACCTTTATCTAATGCTGACTAAATCTCCAGAACATTTTTTTTTTTTCCTCTGACTAATATCACACCACCTTTTTATTATTTTTTGCATCCGTAGTGACACTAGGAGCCCCAAGTGCCTTCATAATGTTGCTTATGGCTGTGTAGTACCGCATGAGTGGCCACTTTTCATGCTACTTACTTGTTCTTCCCCTGCCTTTTCTTTGGAAGTAGTGCTGTCATCATGATTGTGTGTTGTCAGTGCTTACAATGGTGGGCATTTCAATTCATTTCCCTCTGCTCCATTGCTTTTTCATGAACAATTCCATCCTACTACAGTCTCCACAACACTTGATCTGTAATGCTGTGCACTACCTTTTTTTTTGTAATTTTAGTTAAGAAAATATAAAATATTTGAATGTAGACTTAGCGTAGCATTGGTTTCCAAATTTAAAGGACAACCTTTTTTCTCTTATTTTTACCTGGTAGATTATACTGGAGTCTGTCAGGTGGCGTAGTTCTAGTGATAGAATGTACTCCATTTCATGAGGTTCGAAACTAATTTAGTAGAACTGGACTGTAAAGGCTTATACAGACAGACAACCAACTACCAAAAACAGCTCAGGCAACAGCAAACTACAAAACAAGAAGGGGGGAAAGTTTCATTTCTGTTACTTAGTAATCCCAAATTTAGTTTTAAGTGGGGAGTCCTAACAGCCATAGTTGCTACAGTTCTTTTTAGGAGTATCACTTCGATAAGGCATGTGTAACCTTCATGTCTGTGAATAAACTTTTTGCTGGTTTTAAATAACAGATACTGAAATCAAACTAAGCATCAAACAAGAAAATACGGATGTGTTTCTGGTGGGAAGCAAGGATACTGTTACACAGGAGGATTTGGAAGTATTTAAGCAGGCTCGAGAGCTGTCCCTGGAGGTAAGAATCATGTATAAAACGCATTTATTTCTGCAAATAAAAATTTAGTTCACCTTCATATGTCTTACTTATCTTGATTTTTAATATATTCCTTCTGAATTAATATGTCATGCTTGCTGTGAACTTAATTTGGGAAACACTGTATATACAGTTAGATTCTCTTGGATAGGAGACAAAGCATCACACTGAGATGGGTCAGATGATAAGTGACACTTAGGATAGATTTCAAAAGGTAAACTTGAGCATTTTGGACACAGGGCTACCACTGATTAAGCATGGAGACTAAGCGTAGCTGACATCCTGGTCAGCACTGAGAGGATGTTGGTCAGTAAGAGTGTTCCTGCTGATTTTCCTCTGTGGCTAAGCAGCTGCTGTGAGAAGCTACGTCTGTCCCAGCAAATACTGTTTGGTAGGAAACCGGGTTTAGTGAGTTCATAAGTTCATTTTACCCAATGATTTAATGCACTTTGAATTTAAATAAGATAGACTTTTTTTTCCAGTGCAGATATTTGAACTGAAGCTGACTGAAACTTCATACTAGCTGGTGGAGACTGAGTTTTGGTTTGGGGGGTTTCTTGTTTGTTTTGGTTTTTCTCTGTCTGTGAAATGAGCAGTGTGTTTGAGAACCTAGGTTAGAGAGGAGGTGCATGTAATATTTCAATGGCTGCTTTTTTAAAAATTGCGTCTTAAATGAGTATGTCTTGCACTGTTTTCAGTAATGGAAGTCAATGTTTTTTTCAGGTTTAGTGTACAAGAACTGGCATTATCTGCTATGGGTCAATGAAATGACCTTATTATAGTCTTAATTCAGAGTGTTTTAAGCAACAAACTCAAACCAAAATATTAAGTAGTAAGACTTGTAGAATTAATGGTGAAATTGCTTTTCCTTCCCACCACCTTCCTTTTTTCTATTTCTCCAGCGCTTTAGAGTCTAGTAGTTGTCTTCTGATCAGCTCAACTTCAATAGGATAGCTGAGATTTGCGTGTGTTAATATACTGCTGTTAAAGGTGAATTCCAAGGACTCTAGAAGGGTTCTGCTGATGCCTTCTCCCTCACTTTGCAGTCCTGGGGTAAAGGTTGGACTTGATGATCTTAAAGGTCTTTTCCAACCTTGCAGATTCCATGATTTGTTGTTTGAACAGAAAGACAGCTTTGAGTTTGAACCAGAACTGCAGAGAAGTCTTAGCACTAGATGGTGCAGAAGAGAAAAACTGAAGACAGTTGTGCCTCTTTTGTGGCTAGGTCATGCACCATCTATTTGTATGCACTTGTAAGCACTGCTCTCTTAACTTCATGTTTAGTTTTATTGCACCTTGAAAGACATTCTGACAGTTTATATTTGACTGTTTGCGAACTCTGTCCTCTGTCCAGGGTGGTAGAACTTAAGCAACCGATTTGAATAGTTCAGGTTTCTCACACCTTTGCTGGGTGAAATTGATATAAAGCTAACATTCCTTTTACTTCTTATATGGCTAATGTTTTTCTTGTATTACACCTGACAGAAAATTGGGTGTAAAAACACTGGTGAAACAGGTGGGCGATACCCTTCAGTGATTGAGTTTGGAAAATATGAGATCCAGACCTGGTACTCTTCACCTTACCCACAGGAATATGCAAGGTACCAAGTTGTCAAGATTGCCATACATTGTTGGAGTTTGTACTAATGTGATAATTGCGATTTATTTTCTTACTCTTTTGTAACTGTTTATAATGTGCAACTATGAAAAGTAAATGCACTTTCTAATTATAAGTGAGAACAAGGATTTGCCTTTTATAACTAGTTCTAAAGATGCATTAAAAGACTGGCATTCCTAGTCCTGCATAAGTACAGTCTTGCAGTATGTATTGGCGTATGTGTTTGGGTTTTTGTGGTGGATTTGTTTTATTTGTTAGTTCTGCTTGGGGTGTTTTGTTGGTTTGGTTTGGGTTGGTTTTTTTTGTGGGGAGATGGTTTATTTCTGAATTTTGTTGGTTGGGGTTTTTTTGTTGTTGGTTTTGGGGTTTTTTTGGTTGTTTTTCTTTTGTTTTTTTTGTTTTTGGATTTTTTTATATGTTTGGTGTTTTTAAACCATTGCAACCAAATACATCTGATTTCTGGCCATTTAGAGAAATTAATTGTTTGTCATCTGGAATTCGTTAACCTTCTTTTTCTAGGGATTAGGGAGAAGTATGAACATGTAAGATAAATAAAGCTAAAGTGAGCACGTTGTGGCAAGAGCATCTTGTTTCTAGCCTTCTTTGCCAGGGAGCACCTTGGAGTCAGGCAGAGAGCATGGACTAGTGTGTGTGCTCAGCAGATTTTTTTGCTGATTTTTTGCATATGCTGAAAACAAATGTTCTGTGAATCCATTGAGTCTGTGGCACACATGGGAGATTTTCAGAACTATATGATTATCAAGCTTTACTACTAGCAAGCAACCAAGCTATGTGGACTGTTCCAAAATGCCTTTGTGTATTGTTAACTGTAAACTGCCTTTTCTCTTCACCCCTCTCATTCCTAGGTATTGCCATCTTTGTGTGGTGGGAATCAGAGATACTTTATGAAGGGGTCATAATGAAAATCAAGGGCCAAAAAGTGTATAGAGCATTTCTATTTCCTTTTGTTACCACTGCTTTTATAGTGTTAATGTTTTCTCTCATTCACTTTATAACATATTATGAAAAAGAGAGTTACCTGCTCCATCAAGTAAATTAATCTGAGAGAGGCATAATGATAGTTATTATTAGTAAGGGGCAGTGGTGGAGGTACTGTGGTTCTTGGCTCCGAGTGCAGTGGATTACATCATTGGAGCAAACAGCTCAAACTATTTTTTATGTTGCTGATAAACTTTCTTAGAATATGGGAGTAGTATAACAATGGCTGTGATCCCACCATGATTCCAGGATGTGCCAGTAGGTTCAGAGCAGATGAAGATTGTCCTCTACTCTAAAACTTTGTAGGCTAATTAATTCCTGCAGCAGTCTTCCACTGCTTTGGTATTTAAAAATGAAGGTAAAAAGCCATAAAATTCACTGAAAGAACCAATTTCTGGTATGTAGAACGCAGCCTGTATTCTGCTGTGTGCCTCTTTTGTCTTCACTGGAAGAAGGGTGAAATTTGAGGTATGATTCCAGTGTGCCTGCTTTGATGGAAACCACAGCAAAAGCTTAGGTGGAATGTGGAAAGGGGAAAGTACGTGGGATCTACCAGAGGCTGGACCACAAAACAGCTGATTGCAGTCCACCTCTATAATACTAAGTTCACTGTGATTGAATCTTGTCTTCCTTTTCTTATGGCTGATGTATGTATGTTAAATCATTCACCTTACTGTGATATTTATTTAAATGGAAGCAGTATTCGCTCATGGTACCTTGTATTTAAACAGGGGAGGGACTTTAACTTTGTGACTTTGTGGTAGCCTTTTTATTTACAGAATTTAATGATTTTTTTTTTTTATAAAGTATCCTTCTAATTTTTGTACAGATTACCAAAGCTTTACCTGTGTGAATTCTGTCTTAAATACATGAAAAGTAAAAACATTTTGCTGAGGCACTCAGAGAAATGTGGCTGGTTCCATCCACCAGCCAATGAAATCTACAGAAGAAATGACCTTTCAGTATTTGAGGTAGGTATATCACAAATCCCACATTTCTGAAGGTTTGTAGCTTAGGACATTACAGATCAGTAGAACTAGTGAGCTAGTGAAACCTGTAACATACTGAAATACTCCTTGGAAGATTCATCTTACGCCTCAAAAACAAGTCCATCTTCTCTTCTTGCCTGCCATGTTCTTAACTATTGTTAATTTCTGTGCTAGTATTTCATGTATTAGCCAATCTCTGAAGATACTTGTATAGCATGCATTTAGATGGGGACTGCAGTGGAAGTCCTTTGACTCAATTGCCTTTCCCTTCTCGCAGAAGTACCTCTTGGCACCCATTAATTTCTGGCTATTTGAGTGTCTTGGGTGTAGGGAGAAATTAACCTTGCTTCCCGTGTATAAAGGCAAGCAAAGTAGTTTTTTGTGTATTGTTCTAAAAAGACAAGTGCAGCTACTGCATTTGCATTCCTTTTGGATGCTTGAGAAACTTGCAGAGAAACTTGCCTAGAAACATCCTGGTTGGGTGACAGAGATTCAGTCTTGACTTTGGTCAGAACACACTGCCTTTAAGAAGTCCAGTGTTGGCCTTGTGAATGTGTTCTTTTATAATCTAAATTATTTTCTTGGGGCAAGACTTCTCTTAAGTTTTTAACGATTCATGCACAACAGAATTCTGTTTGAAGTCAACATACCTACAGTTATTAAAGCTATGCATCAACCTCCACGTTACTGTTTATCAAGAATTGTTACTTTTGCGTATAAGCAGAAAAGACTGCTGGGGATAGTAGGATTTCTTTTGAGGCTTGTTTTCCAACAGCAGTATTCAGATGTGTGTACTCATAACAAGTTCGTAATTGCAGGTATCAAAGATTTACTTGAAACTTGTGTTTTCATATTGTTATATGTATGTCTTTTGTGCTTGGTTGTCCATTCAGACACTGATAGGTGCAGTCCTGAAGCCTTTACTTAACTTATAACAAGATCTTAATATACCGTTCAGTTGTTTGTTTTTGTGCTATTAGCAAAATAGCTGTCTGCATCAGGATTGCTTCCTTCTTGACATTGGCAGTTTTCATAATGATTATAGATCTGCCAGTGAAAGACTGAAATTATAAACAACCTTAACTCTTTTTCCTATCAAGAAACAAAATTGCCTTAGTCAATCCAAAATAACTTGCATTTTCTCTGTTAGCAGGTGTTAAGAGCTGTGCAGCATACAATAGGCAAATCCTGCTTTCCAGTTTATTTTCATTAGTTACTGCTAAGATGTAAATAAAAACTTCCTAAAAAACAAAATACAGCTCTGAGAAAGCGGGTGGGGAGGTTGGGGTTTGACACAAAAAACACATGGAAAACAAAGTGCATGTGAAAGCAGTGTCTCAATTCTTTCTCCACTGCTTTTATTCCTTTTCTTTATTTCCCATGCTTCAGTAAGCATGTACGTTAAGACTTCTGAAGTGAAGTGGGGTCTTTTTTTATTTCTGAGGTTAATATCAGTTGTTACTCTGATAACTGTAGAAACTTATTCATCAGTTGATGTTCTTCCTCACTGATATTTTCAGGAATTCTCTGTCCCATTTTGTGTTAGGCAGAATGAAGGCTTTGTGGTTTCCTTTCATACTTGTTTTTGAGAGAAGTAGAAATGAGTTTGGCATTTAAGACATGTACCTCTGCTCAGTGCATGACTGACATATTTGAGGGAAGATTTTGACATAGTTTACTGCTATGCTGTAGCCACGAAACTTGTGACAGAAGCTTGCATTTGAACTTGCAGTCCCTTTTTGTTTTGTGTGTGGTTTTGGTTTTTTTTTTTTTTTTCTTTCATTTAAAACTGATTAACAAGCTGTGTTTGCATGGAATTTAAGATATTTTTTTTTTCATTTTTTTTTTTTAATATTTCTGTAAAATGCTATTACTAAGAAAGAGAGCTTACAAAATTTGGGGTTTCAGGCTTGTGGCTTACTCAGTGGTGATTTCTATGTGCTTCGTGTTTGCATTTAATTTGCTAATAAGTGTGAAAAGGAATAAAAAGCATCTTGACAATGGAGTGAGTTGTATGAGAGTTTAATGTATTTGATAGGTTCTTGAGTTCTGTATGCAAGTTTATTCTGATGCCTTTAGGAGTAGCAGCTGTCCATTACATCTTTTTTTCTTTAATCCAGATAATGCAACTGTACTATTGAAGTCACCTTGAAATCCCTAAATATATCCAGAAGATTGGGTTTACTCAGATTTGTAACTCTAGGATTCTTATTAAAACAAAATTAGAATAGAATATAGCTTCTTTTTCAGCATGCAAATTGCCTGTCTCTGTGAATGAAATACAGTCAGTGACTTTATTGAAGAACTTCAGTGCAAGCAAACCTGTCCATTAAGAAGATTATTTAAAAAATGCTTTTGCCTTTGAATCAGCCTTCCCTTTCAGGGGGTAACTAACTGATCTAGGAAATCTGCATCTGTGTCTTGCTTTTCTGTAGCTGTCTGAGTCACAGCTTGACTCTTCATACTTGTAACATACCTAGGCTAATTGTAGTACTTGGCCTGAAAATTAGTCTTGCTCTGTAGGGTTTTAGTATGGCATGGACATTTTGTCCCGTCTGATTTATCTAAAATGTTGCTGTGATTGATACATAATTGGCAACTCATTTATTGGCCTTATACTTTAAGGATTCGACATAATACACTTCATTGTTTTGTACAGTTTTTTAGTAGTTGTATGCCACTGCCTTCTAGCAAACTGCAGTTTAATGTAGTTTGAAGTAGTACTTTTTGTTGTCTGCCAGTCATATTCATTTTCATTCCAGGAATAAAGTGAAAGAGGTAAGTCCAACTGGAATGATTAAAAAGGTGATGTTATTTTGGTTAATAAATCTGGCTGCACAGAGGTTATTTACAAGTGCAAAATAATTAGTACTAATGGGAGAATTTCATTTAACAAGAAGCTGGGGCTTTTCTGAACCTTAATGTGGTTTTTTGTGTGTTTTTTTTTTTTTTTGTCTCTATAAGACCATATTGTTCACATTTCCTTTCATGTTACGATAGACTAATAAGTTGTTTTGTCCTAATATATTGGTGACACTGGAAATAACTGCGTCTATCTTGCTTTCCAGGTTGATGGAAATGTGAGCAAAATTTACTGTCAGAATCTTTGTTTGTTAGCTAAGCTCTTTCTGGACCACAAAACCTTGTATTACGATGTTGAACCATTCCTCTTCTATGTCCTTACAAAAAATGATGAGAAAGGCTGCCATTTAGTTGGATATTTCTCCAAGGTAAAAAAAACGCGGTTGTTTTAAACATTTGTCATTTCCAATCTCCTAAGTACTTGTACCAATAGCAAAGAAAAAAATATTTGGAAGCCTGATACCTCTATAAATCTCAAAGATAATGTGCATTGTCTCAACTAAACTCATACTTTTTTCTGTCAAAGACTGATGCAAATTGAGAAATTGTATGTGCAGTCAGCCACATGCACTGGGGAAGGTTTGTGGTTTGGGCCTTTTTTGTTTGGTTTTGTTTGTTCCAGAATGTGTTGTGGTTTGTTTAAAATGTTATCATTTTCCTCCCTCTACCATTTTTGCAATACTGTTCCAAGTCTAAAATCTAAAAAGACTAGGTATTTGAAACATTGGTGTGTTGTCATGGTTTTACTGCTTGCAGCTCAAACTGCCTATTTAGACATAAATGGCCAGCTATGTTCAAATTGTGTACAGTCTGGTCTAATGCAGTTAGTCATTGTGCTGAGCATAAGAGTGCATTGCCCTAACTATGTTGGATGTCTTATTTAGAGTTTATGTGTCTGTTGGTTCTGGTTGAATTTTAAAGCAATAGATGGCTGTTATGGACAAAGCCAGTGCTTATGTGGACTGTCTTGACAAAGATGATCAAAAATAATGCTGAAGTATAAGTAGATATACCTGCAACAGGAAAAGCTTCAATTACTACCCATAATTTGTTCATAAGAAACGTGTTGAATTGATATAGTTACTTAGGAGTTCAATACTTCTTTCCCCTAGTATCACCAGCTTCTAGCAGCTATATAATTTTCTTTCTTAAAGAAGTGGTTTGTACGAAGATACTATTTTGAAGAATTTTAAAAGTCTCATTGGAGTACCTTATTATTATACAGTGATTTCTTGGGAGGTCTGGCCAGTTCCTTCTGAGATATAAACCTTGCTGGGATTAAAGTAACAATGAGATGTGTAGGCACAATTTGCTTTGTCTTTTGTGTCAGTCAGAAGTTCTTGTGGAATACAAACATGTCAACTCTGATATAGGCAAGTATTTTCTAGACCTATTTAAGGTACTGCAGGTGTTAAGGTGAATCTCTCTTTCAGCAAGGATGCATTTTTTTCGTCCACTTCACCCCTGTTGCTTTTGACTAGTCATGATTTGATGATCATGAATGTTTTAGCTACTAAAACTTGGGTGGGTGGGGGGAACCCAAACCCACTTAATCTCAAATTTCACTGAATGCTCTGGCTTTTCTTCCATTATTGCATCCTGGCAGTGTATTTGTAGACTTTGTATTAGCAGCAGTCTTAAAGACAGCCCCTGCAGAAAAAATAACTCAGCATACTGTAGAAACTAAGGAACTTTGTGAAAACGCAGCTTCGGTATCTGCTGTTGCAGCTGGAGAAATGTTTGGAAATGAACATACTGGCATGTGATCCTGTTGGTGCCATCACTGGTTTGGTGTCATCTTATGTGTGGAGGCTGAAGTGATAGGTGGTTTCCTACACTATACATGTGCTTGCCACAACTTCCTGCTAGTTATGAGTTATGCTGTCCTTGATGTTTTGTTGATTTATTTGGTCTCCCTTAAAACTAGCTAGTTTTAAGTAGCTAGTTTTAAGTTTAGCTGACTTTTTCTGGAGTGGCATGTAACCTTTCAAAGGTAACAAGACTTTGAGGCTCTTTTCATCAGCGAATCTGAAAGACCCTCTAACCTTACTGTTGTTAGAGCAGCTTCCTAGTTTAGATTCTTCTTTCTGTTGTCTTAAACAGTCAGTGTAGTATTTGCCTCCATTGCCTGTATGTTACATGACTTCATTCTGTCTGAAGGAGCTTTGGCTTCTCATCATTCTTCATTGATTTGGATCCATCAGAGGAGCCTTCAGCTCTGAAAGAGTTAGTATGCTTCAGGTGTTAGTTTTATGAGCACAGGGTTTCTCCCCTTCACCCTGTCCCCATATTAATTCAGAGAGACAAAATAAACATGGAAACCAGTAGGCACTGCAGCAGTTGCTGTGAAAATACAACTTCACCATGTGTGTGGATACTATTTTCCACAGCTATATCCTTGGCAGGATCATCTGTGAAGCGTAAAAATACTTCACTTTTCTTCCCATCCTCCTTTACAGCACATAAACTTCCCATTATGTTGTTTATACAATGTATGTAATTTTTAAGATGCTGAGTAGTTAATTAATTAAAAATATTCTGAAGGGTATGTTTGATCCTTCCTTCTTATAATTAAACATTAATGTGGCATTATTTGACTTTGGTACTGACCCACTGCATCTGTTCACCTTATTGAATGTTTTACAAGGACAGTGGCAGGTGCAGGCAATTGCCCACTTCAGCAGTGCTTTGACGTACTTGATCTGTTTCTCCTTCCCCCAGGAAAAGCTTTGCCAGCAGAAGTACAATGTCTCCTGCATAATGATCATGCCCCAGTACCAAAGGCAAGGATTTGGAAGGTTTCTCATTGATTTCAGTAAGTGAAGTGTTTTATTTACACTTGTGATCCAAGGAGCTGATGGCTGTTATGAGAAATTGAAACATATGAAACTTTATTTAACTCACTTTGTTTTTATCAATACATAATGGATTTCTGTTTATACTTACATAGGATAGAAAAGCTTCCTGAACTGAAAAACTTGCTTCTGCTCTCTTATTGTACTCAAGGAAATTGAGAATGGATCTCGTGGCAGTGATACTGCCTCACTAAGCTACTACCCTGAATGAATTGTCTAAATTACTTTCCATTTTGCCTTGCTCTTTAGTATAAGAGGTGGCAATTTTTTGTGATTATAACTAAGAAGGTGTTAATCCAAGGCATTCTTTACATCCTAGTATCTCTAATTAATATATTTTTTAGCTAAAAAAATCTTTTAGCTGAAAAATTGCTACATAGAAGGAATATGTTTTGGTTTTTGTCTTGAAGTTCATCACTTTCTTAGTGGAAATCGTTACCAAAAAAAGTGTAGGTGCTTATAGCTGTGCATGCACTTGCTGCTTTAATTTGCTGGGCTGTCTGACCCTTAGAAGGCTTCAGGCACACTTGTTCAAATATAGATTTGTTACTCCTAAATCTTTAAGCTGCAATTAAGCTTCAAACAAACTGTCCAAAGGAACTTTGCAATACTGCTAAATCCAGCTTTCTGCTGTAATTTAGAGGGAGGATGGATAAGGAATTAGTGTGTATTGTATGTGGTCAGTTTTCACTATTACTTTTGGGTTTTTTTAAAGCGCTGTAGAATTACGTGACTATAGAAATAGTTAAGATATTAGGATTCCTGCCCTGAAGTATATGCAAGAAAGTTCAAATGCAAATAGTAATACATTGTTGTATAACAGCAGGACAAAGTTTGTAGCTGTAGAGTTTTAAGAGTTCTTTGTCTTGTAGTGTTCTACCCAGCATGACTACAGTAGAGTTCATACAAGACTTAGGATGTCTCATCACTGTATGGCTTCTTAAACAGTCGTTACTATACCCATATGAGTTAGGTGAGGATGCCACTTAAAACCCACCATTGAAATATAGCCATCACTGGAGCAGAACACAGCAGCTCTCCTATTGTGCGCCTTCTGCAGCCTTTTAGGAAAGGCAGTAAATACCACTGCTTATTTCTGGAACTGTAAAGTGAACTTTAAGCTTACTTAGTTAGAAATTGGCCCTGTTTTAAGATTAGCATCTCTGTTTGCAAAAGGAGATGGGCAACTTATTGGGCACAACTGGTAAGTACTTCTAGGCTTTTTCATTGTTACTCTGTGGTGTCTTTCAAAAAAAACATGCTCAGCAAATGATATTCTGGTTGAGTTTGTGGTAGTTACGTCTGCATCTGCAAAGCTGATAGCACAGCTGTGACACCTGTGGATTCCATAGGAGGTCTGGATATGGGTATGCTGTGTTTCACTGGATCTGTGCTCTGTTGCTGTGCTGTGATACTTAAGTTGGAAAACTCAGTAGGGTGTTCTGTCCCTCTTATCCTTCTTGAAAAATCTGGAAGCACATCAAATTGTCTGAATCATTAGGATTTCTGTGATAACTTGCAGCATGACCTCATAGTATCTTTAGCTTGAAGTTTATCTGGTGCTACTCTTACTCCTTTTCTCCTTGCAGATGTGTTTGTATCATGTGTACAGGCTGCAGCTGTATGTATGCTGGGCATAGTCCAGAGAGCAGCTTTAGCTTGTGCTTTAGCTAACAGACTGCCCACTTCATAAGCACAGAGTCCTTCAACTTCTTTCTACAATGGTTTTCCTTTGTTTTCTGGACAGATGTTCTCTTAACTAACTGGGAGTTAGACTATTTCAGTTTCCAACAGAATGAAGAACCAAAAGGTGACTGAGAAAGTCTAGTATTCTAGTGAGAGGGAGGTGCAGACTAAATGAAGGGTAGTCTAGCATTGTAGTGAGAGGGAGGTGCAAACTAAATGAAGGATAGTAAGAGAACTGTGTGTGGTTGTTTTTCCCTAGGTGTAGAAAGTGAGGTGAAACTTCAAGGCTTGTTTTCCTCTGTGATATTTATATCCTTTTGCAGGAAGGAAGCTGAATGCCATGATATTTGTCAGCCATAGCTTCATCTGGTTTAGTGAGCCCACAATCTTTCTTCATGCAAAAAACCCCTTCAAAATTAATTATTCACTATTTTGTTGGAATTTGATTTGTGTTTCTAATTCCTGTATTGTAACTGACTGACTACCGTCCTTGCAATTCACCCTATCTGTTCAGTTGTGGTCTCCTTAGAATAAGCTGCTCTAATAGGCCTGAGAAGATGGGCTATAGCAAAACCTCAGTTACTGTTCTAAACTTGACGAGAACAAGTTTATCGTAGCTTAAAAAGTTTTTTGCCAATAACATTATCTAGATTGCCATGTTCTCATAAAGTTATCTGAAGATAAATTTTATGCTCTGAATGTTAAGTCTTCATTTGGTATGTGAGTAGCGCATCTAAATGTTCTCTGTTTTGAATTCTGTGAAGCAGTCACTAGCACTTGTCTGGTTTATAACAGTAAGCAGAGCAGGTTTTAGACTAAAATAATAAAAATGTAACTGCGCATGTAATTTTCCGAAAATTATAGTTATAAACCAAGAACTGTGCAAGCACTTGACTGCTCATGTTACTTGGAATATACCTAGACACTTGACAGAAAGGCTGGAGCGAATGCAGCCTTAAACCACTATACAGCTTCTGCTTTGACAGCAGTCTGGTGAGAATGTAGTTTGTGGTACAGAATTTGCTGCTTTTTTGGTAAGTGAAATGCATTTGTTTGCTCAGATTGTGATGCATTATTTTGTCTTGAACTAATTTAACTTTACAGATGAGTCTGTGTCATCTTATAACTTGCAAGGGAAAATATATTGTTTTGCTAAAAGAAAAATAGCTATTTGTTCTCTGACCATTGTTACTTTATTTTATTATTTTTTACTGTTTACTCACATTTGAATTTATCTATATTTCAAATAAAAATTATACTACTGCTATATCTTGCTCTGTGGACACCAGCATAAAGCTTTGTGTAAATTCTGTCTGTCCATCTCTTCAGGAGTCTATAATCTCATGTGGAAAAATGATTTTTAGGATGAGTACTTTAACTTTTGTGAGAGGAAAGCAAGCTGTAAAATGCTGGAGTTCTCTTGTCTGATAATCTTCAGAAAAAATTGCCTGTGTAGTTTTCTGTATGTTATTAATCATTTAAACAGAAATGTTGTTTTTAAAAATGCAATATATGTGCCTGTATCTGTTCTGCTTTTTAAAGTCTGGTAAGATGGTGGAGGGGTTTTGATGGTTTGTTGTTTTGGGGTTTTGTTTGTTTTGGTTGGGGTTGGGTTTGGTTTTTTTGTGTTGGTTTGTTTCTTTGAGTTTGGATTGGGTTGTTGTTTTCGTTTGTTTTTTTGTTTTGGGTTTGGTTTTTGTTTTTTTTTTGGTTGCTTTTTATTTGGTAGGTAAGTCACAGGTTTTGACTGTGATAGAAACATGTTGGGCTGTTAAAAATGGAGAAAAGTTTAGTTCTGAATATTTACATATGTACAAAAGCATTTCCTGAAAAGGAATAAGGGTCTTAATTTTCTTGTTATGTTTATACCTTTCTGCTTTTTACAGGGCTGATAATTCTTGCCAAACTTCTTAGGTTTGGGCTCTTTGGTTTCTTTTCATTTCCTTGTTCTTGTATTCTGTGAATTTGACTGGATTGTGACTGCAGGGTTGTACCTGAGAGTAATTGACTTCTGCATTAATCTTTTGTATTTGTTGTAAATTAAAGGCAAGGCAAGTAGGCTCCAGCTTAAGTTGATCCAGAAATAAACCAGAGAGCAGGCTCTTTTTGTGTAAGATCCCATTCTGGGTTTGTTTCCCTCATGTCCATTTGTGGTGATACGCAGCTATCATTCCTGTCAGTGGGATTATATCTACTTGCATTTGGGTGAGTCTTTGTATGTCCTCTGTCAGTGCAGCTTGCATTGCTGTTGTGGTTTTAACGGTGCAAACACTTAAGTGTAGCAGCTGCTTCACTCTGTGCAGTCCCACTTTTATAAGCTTTAGCAGCTTCTCTGTACAAGAAGTTTCTCTTGACTTTCTTGATTTGAGCTCCAGCACAGCCTAGAATCTTTGTACACTTTCTATTTCTATTAATTAGGCTGCAGTGCCAAAAAATTAGTATTTCTTTATTTGGCATATTTAATAGAGTTCAATATGACTAAAATGGAATACCACATACTTCTTATTTTCCCGTAAATTTAAAGTAATCTTTTGATTCGCACTTCCTCACAAAGCTCACCTCGTCATGGTCCCGTATTCCTGCTTACTGGATTGCAAATTCTATGCTGGAGACCTAGCGGCAGTTGGCAGAAAAAAATGCATGCGGCAGTATTAGGATAAACCTTTGTAACTGTGCTAGCTCATATGTTGGTTGATAGTTTATTTGCGTCACACTGACAACTGGGTTTAATCCTGAGGAGCCAAGTTCGTGATAGCCTTTTGCTATGTACCTTGAGGGTGTTTCTGGTCCAGCTGATTGTAGCAGTTTCTTCTTGCCCTTCAGAATGCCTTCTTTTAATTTGGTTTATCTGTTCTTTGTGAAATATTTATTCTTGCTCTAGAGAGGAAACTTGCTTATAAGAATACTGGGATTCTATTTGGGCTAAACATGCTCTTTGGTTTGGGTGTGTGGGGTTCTTTCATTTCACTTGTCTGTATGTTTGGGAAAGTGGGTGCTGACTTTTTGACCTTTTGTGTCATTAACATGTGCAACTTTTAATGGTTCTTTTGTGAGGAGACCATGATAGGGAAAGCAAATTGAAGGCTGGCAGTGGAAGAATCAGAGTTGTATTCTGTTGTAGGAAAAGGGGCTCTGATAAATTAACTTACTTGCCTGTTTTCTTGGTCAAGTATTTTTTCGATTCAAATAGGTGAGTAAGTCTGACAAGTTCTAATTTGCAGAAGCAGTAGAGTACCAGCAGTAGCAGCACTTGTGCAGCAGCTAATGTATAACACCAGGGAAGACAAGTTTCCACGGGATGAGAGGAACAAAAATTGTCTCTACCAGTAAACTGTTAATAAAAACTTATGTCTTTCCTCCTGAATGCTTTTTATGAGTAAGCACCAGAGCAATTGATAAAGGGGGAAAGTATCATTGCCAGTATTTATAGCTTGGTAACTGAGAGAGAAATATACTTTCTTGCTTAGTTAGGTTCATGGCACCATTCATTAGCCTACATGGCTCCTCAATAGAAAATTTCTCAACAAAGGCCTGTGAACAAGTTTTGGTGGGGTGGACTGTTTATTTGCCATTTACAGCTATGAAGAACTTGATTAAAGATTTGGAATTGAAGCCTGTTTCTTTTATCTCAGTTCTCGTCCTGTCTTCTGCATTGCAAATTCCTACAATCACTTGTCTACACACAACAATTTAGGGGCTTTTATGTGCAAAAGCTGAACTGGTGAAATATTCTATGCTAAAAATGGGTGGGAAGTAAGGACAGATGTAATCTTGTATGCATTTCCATTGAGAAGTAAGGAATGATGGTGGGGCAGTGAATTAGGCAAACCAAGTATAGATACCTTTATAAAGTGCATTCTTGAATTCTTTCCAGTTTGCACTTGTTTCAGAACATCTGCATCTCTCTATGGAAATGTGGAAGATCTTAATTGCTTAGGGCTCAGTTATGCAGAAGTGGTAAGCATACTTTATTGAGTCCAGAGAATTACTTCAGGTGCAAAACCTGGCCCAAAGACATGTGTAACATAAACCTGTGTTTATGAGAATGGGGACAGTGGGTTTTTTTTTTCTTATTGCCAGCAGTTTTGAGACTGTTTTGAAGCAAGCTGGAGAAAAAAATGCATTGCATGGAGACATAGGATAATCTCCAAGCAGTGTAAGGAGACTGCAAAGAGTATAAGATTTTCTTCTGATCTTTAGTGCAATTTTGTTCTCACTGCAAGTTTGGTAAAGAGCTGGTCTAGCCTGTAAAATCAGATTTGCTGTGAAAGGGAAGATGTTTGGTTTCTGCTAAGCTTGAATGAAAAAGCTGAATATTGTTCAAAAATAAAACTGCTTATTTCTGTATATGCTTAATTCAAACAGTATTTTCGCTTATAGACTCAACTGATTATTTCAAACTTCCTAATGGTTCCAATATTTTAAAAGCTCTGTCTTCTGATACAGACAGAAGAGTATTTTTGATTGAAAATAAGAATTTCTTTTAGGCAATTTTGGGCCCAGTTTTCTCACGTGTGTCCCTTACTGTGGACTATAGTATAAGAGGAGACAGCCTCAAGCTACACCAGGGAATGTTTATACTGGACATTAGGAAAAATTTGTTCACCAAAAGGGTGGTCAGGCATTGGAAGAGGCTGCCCAGGGTAGTGGTGGAATCACTGACCTTGGAAGTGTTAACAAATGGCGTAAATGAGGCCGTTAGTGACATGGTTTAGTGGTGGACTTGGCAGTCCTGGAGTAGTGGTTAGACTTGATTGATGATTTTGAAGGTCTTTTACAACCGAATTGATTGTGTCTTGGGTTTTTGTAGTGTCTTCAGAAGTAGTTAGGGTTGAGATTTCCATAGCTAGTTGCACCTTGGACAGTGAGCTGCTGTTCTAGTTCCATCTTCAATGCTGGATTTGTGCTGCTTTGGTATATTAAGAAGATGTGGAAATGTTGCTGTGCCATAAGGTTGATTTCATAACTCTTACGTCTGGTTCCTGCAATGGTGTTTCTAGGCTTTCTGCTTTAACAGCAAATAGGTTACTCCTTTCTGAAAATCTGAAAGCAATGACTTGTTGTCAAGCACTGTGTTTGTGCAGTCATCCAAAAAAATCAAGTTGAACAAAACTTAACACTGGTAATGGACTAACATGTGGGCTGTCATTTAGGGCCACATATGGTTGATAGTTGGTACTATCAATTGAGAAAATGTCATCTCTGTTTTGAAGATGAGTAACTTCTTTTAAATACAATAAATGTGTTGCAGTTAAGTGATGGAATAGACTAAAAATGCTGCCTGAGGTTTTTACAGTGGCTCTGAAAAAGTATTATATTAGTGAAGGAAGAGCCCTGAAAAAGGTGACTCATTTTCTTTCCTGAAAGGCTTTCATTTTTGGTAGGAAGCTGGAATGAGGCAAATGAGCAAAGCGTTACAGTATGGACATGGTATTGCTTCTTCTATAAAGAATACTTGAACATAGAAGCAATGACTATTTAGCAGAAATGCTAAAAGGGCAAAAGAGAACAGAAGTTGATGAAAAGACATATCGTTCTCTTCTTTGTTGTAATGAATTCACTCAGTTTTTTTGCTGTGTAGCCTTGGCTTGCGTTAAGTACCCATGTAGACTTACCTTGTAGTAAAAGGTGGAGGGGAGGGAGGGTAACTGATTTAAAATTGTATTCATCTGGAGGCAAGACACAGACCTTGACTAGAGAAGAACTTGCATTCTTTATACTAATTCATAAATCAGCTCCTGGAAAAATGAAAGTAGACTGGTGACGGGGGAGATGGATGCTGTAATGATGAAGGAAATGTGTTACGAGAGATCAGAGGTGTTTATTTTATGTGTATGGCATGTAAGTTTTGGTGTGCTAATGGAACTGCTGGGAGCCACTTTTGACCTGCCTGCTGTTTAGACCTGGACCCAAGCTGCATTGAGCTGCAAGTGGTTGGATCTACTGTTTTGGTATGTGTTTATGTAGAATTGATAGTCTAAATACCTTAATCTGGTAATGAAAAATAATGAATTTGCTAGAAAGTAATATTTTGGGGGAGAGGGAGGGGTGTGAAAATAAGAACATCAGAAGGATTTTCTCTCAGTGTGTAAGTCCTTTAATCAAATATGGATGAGAAGTAGAAATAATATTTGAAAAACTAGGGTGTTTGTGGAATAATGAACTCTTTCGTAAATAGTCCTTACAGTGGTCTTTTCCAAATTGTGTTGTTACGGTGTTTTTACAGTTTGCTGAGACAAATATTGCAATACGGTAGAAATACAATCTAGGAATAAACACACTTCCAAAAAAAAACTTGTTTACAGTTATACTTTGCTATGGTTTGTAAATGGGGTTGAGGTGGGGATGAAGTGGGACACTTATTTTTTTTTCTAATTTATTTTTATTAAGATTTATTTTAGCCAAGAGCATTTCAGCATTCCCTTTCTCACATTACAAACCTGAAAGAACCATTTTGTTATTGCTGAGGGCGTGGCAAACAGCAGAGAGTGAGAATAAGAGGCTGAGGGGTGGAGAGAAACAGCATATTTTTAAATAGGATATATTGGAAAAATGTATTCTCAAACTACACTTATGAAGTCAATACCATGAATTTAAGGATGAGTGTAAAAGAGGTTTATGTCATTTATTGCCTTTGTTGGCCCCTATTTGAATCATTGTGGGTTGGTTTGTTTTGGTTGGTTTTTTTACTGACTAGGTCAATTTTCTGGTCTTTTTTGTTGGTGTGTTTACAGATGTATTGTGTCCAAGTGAAAGGTTGAAATACCTGCCTTCTTCCTTATCTTTTTTCTTTAAGAGGGAGTTGAAAGAGTCTGTGAGAGCTGTGGATTTGTGAGGGAGCCTGAATGCTGCTGCTTATTTTACGTTCTGTTCTTGGTGATTGATTATGTTGCTGACCTGAAGGCATGAGTTTGGCCTTTCCTAAATAACTAATAAGGAGCATTCTGTCAGGCTGAGATTCAGATGAGGGGAGAATAAAGGCGGATTTTGAATCAAGGTTTGTTGACTTAAGATTATTCCAAGAAAATCAGCCTCTTGGGAATTCTTGGCTTCGCTTTTATATAGCTTGAAGACACTGTGTATTTATCAGAACCACAAAAAAAGTGAGCATGTCACTTCAGATACAGAAGCTAAGACTTTTAACTGAAGCGCATCTTTATTTCAGATAGCATTGAAAACAGCTAAAAGGCAAGGCCAGACATGGTAACAATGAAAGCAAATGTTTGTTGGACAAAGCTGTCTTTATAGGGCATTAGCGAACGGGAGAAGCCATCTGCCGGGAACTGATGGCTGAAAACAGATTTTAATTAAGTAGTGCGTATTTAATGATCAGAAATTACTACTTTTGACTGCAGAGTGTAGTTCTGTTGCGGCAAGTCAGTGGACGGAGTGCCTGTTTTATAGCCTGTTGCCCTGTTGAGGCACAGTGAGGAATATCACCTCAATGAGATAACCTTGTGGGTTTCCTAATGGATGTCTGTTTTTTCCAGTGCTGTCAATTCTGTCATGCACCTTCTTGTGGGGAAAAAAAAAAAAAAAAAAAAAAAAAGAAAATCTATTGGTTTTTTGCTTGTTTACTGCTGTTTTGTTTAACACTTAAGTATTTAGCAGGTTGCTGTGTCTTTGGCTTAGCTTTTTGTAATGTGTGTGGTAGATGGATTTTTGTGTTTGGTGCTTGGTAGATAATGTGTACTTTCTTTGTCATGCAGTTTCTGTAGCTGCTGGCTGGCCAGCTATCAGTGTAAGATTCCCTAATAACTGCCTTCATCTGTTGGTTCCTTCTACTAAATCTTGGTTAATTCCCTGTACCTACAGCATGCTTTAGTACACCAAATGAGCAGCAGAGATATTTTGCTGCTCACATAAGACAAATGCAGTTCACATCTCCTACTGTCTTACAGGCTCGGTATGTCGTGACCACTTAGCTGAGCAAATACAGTATTTGCAAAGATTTTTCTAGATGTGCCTTTTGACTTCCCAGTAGTGACTTCCCATTTTGCTTTTGTTTGCCTTCTTTCATACTACTAAGCTGTCTTTTGTAGGTATGAATAAAACAATGACAGAAAAAGCTATTGGGTTCTGGAACTTGGTTATCTACTCTAAAACTGTCACATCCATCCTTGATACAGTTTTGGTCCAGGGCATCTGTCACTTTCCTAGTGTGGTAACAATTTTCCTGAGCTGTGGGTCTGGAAGAGTTAGGTTAACAACCAGGTTAGCACTCTAGCTGGGAGCTTGACCTTAAAGGTATAGATGGCATTTGTCTGTGCTGGTTGGCCTCAGTGCCATTTGAAGGTTTTGGGCATATATATTCTTTATATTAGGCCATCTTCCTGTCTTGTAGGAGTACATAAATCTGGTAAGAAGGAAAATGGGTAATACTTTCTAATGAGTGCATTTGATACATTTTTAACAACAGTATTCATGTGCTGTCAACACTAAACACGAGAAGGTAATGGAAGTTCTTACATTCATTCATTCAACAGCTACAGTTGTATAAACAATTTACCGTTCAGTGTCATTTAATAATTAAAAAATGTAATTTTCAGTAATAACTTCAAATATTGCTTATAAAATCAAGAACAATTGAGCCTTGTAAATGATTTTTCTAAACTATTTAACCTACTGACAAATGCATTCATTGAACCGATAGTCAGAACTGATGCCCTCTGTGCATGCAAGGGTACTCAAAGTCCTTTTCTCTTGCTTATGCTTTCACTCCGCTCATAAGCAGTCCACTTCGTACACAGAACCTCCACTCAAGGGGGTTTACTGGCAACTGGCACAGGTAAAGTAAGTGTTAGGCAATTAATTCACTCAAAAGGTGTCTTTTGTTGGTCTGACTATAATGCAGCCATCTTTACCTTTCCTTCCCTTCATGAAGGGCATTTGTTTAGCCCTAACCTCTTCTGTGAAGCTTTCTATAAAGGAACTAAGGATTTTGGGCCCCCTGTGTTGAGTTTATCTGAGAGTGTGGAGAGGAATGAGAGCTGGCATTATCTCTTGTAACAATGACGAGACAATCTTTGGCTTACTCTGTTCATCACAAAGACAGCTTTTTTTTAACCAGACAAAGAAGAAAAGAGAATGTAGCGGGTTGTTCACTGATCTAAGCATCTCAAGTTACAGCTAGTCTTTTTTTTTTTATAGTGTTTGTGTGGATCTTGGCTTTGGGGTCCTTTGAAGTTGCCTCAAAAGTGCTTTCAAAAAGGGTACTAACACCTATTTCAGGTCCTCTATCTTTGACCTTCCCATTGACATAGCTAAGAACAGTTCAGAGGCACACAGAATAGTCACGGAAAAAATGGTAACATAAATTACCGTTTTAGGAATCTTAATAAGCTCACATTCTAACCTTAGCTATTTCTGCCTTCCACTCATGGTCATACCTTTGAACTTGGAATGCTGAGTTGACCCAACTGCATTGAGCTGTCCTGTCTGAATACTCAGCTGTTTTGATTTTTCTAACTACCCTTTTGAACCTGTGTCTTCACAATTTGTTCATATCGTTTCATAACAAAGTATTTGGTGTTTTGTAAGACTAAAGGAAGTCTCTTAGGATAACTTGACCTGCTGGTTTGAGGAGAATCTTCACTTTAGATACTCATGTATTATAAGAAGTTACTAGCACTTGCTGTTATTTCAGATCTCTGGTTTGGTACAGAACATTGCATGAAAACTTAACAAGTTCTTCCTTTCCATATTAAAGGCCTGAGTTTAGTTCATAGTGCTTCAGACAAAACAAAATTTAATGCATAAGTGCTTGATTCTGTCTGTCCAACTCTGGCAATTAATTGGTGGGAGCGGGCTCTTAAAGAGACAGAGAAGAACTCAGAACTTGTCATGGGGAAGTAGTTAACTGGTTGCTTCTTTTGTTATGGCTAGATTCTCACTTACATGTTTTTATTATGACACAAATATTGACAAAATATAAACCTGAGTTAAACAATGCTGATTACATAAGGGCAATCTTTTGAGCACAATCTATTGCATATGACTTTCTGAAAGGCTCCATTTTATGGCTGGGGGCCTCTGAGAAGTAGATCTCAAGCTGTTTCCAACTTGGGGCAGTAGTCTGATTTCTTTTTTTGTTGCAGCTCTCTTGTTTGCTCAGGGTTTCAGCAGTGCATTGGCATCTTACAAGTGTATATGGAAAGCTTTCATGAGTAGCTTGATTCTGTCTTCTGTGTGAGAGTTACTTCAGTGGTGTTGGGATACTGTTGCTATGTGTAGAAGTGTATGTAAACATTTATATGTGTGGTTGTGATGTGCATGGATAACTGAACCTGAGATTGGCAGGTTTAAATTACGAAATATGTGAGGAAAAGTTATTATTCTTATGAATCAGACTGAAGGCCATAATGCTAGCATAGCATTATCTTCCCATTTTTCTGATGTAAGGTGTATGTTTCTCAACAGAATTCTGTTGTGAAGGCTACATTCAGTCTAAAATTGGGAAAAGACCAGTCGACTAAAACCTACTCCTGTTTATGAGACATCAGTACACTGCTGTGATCCTTTTGCTGCCCTCCAGCAGCTCTGGTTAATTTTTGATCTGCCTTTACTGTCAGGTAGACTAGATCAGTGGACTTCCTGGCGGACTGCAGAAATGCATAACATGAGGTGAATAACCAGTATGATCCAAATGCTTAATTGCATGTATTACTGCAGTGCAGTTAGCCCATATAGCTGTTGCAGAAGTGCACCGTGCATTTGAGATCCAAATGTTCCTATTTATCATGCAATTACTCTGGATCAAGTGATAAATGGAAATACCTTTTGGGTTTGTCATCTGTTCTTTAAACAGCTGTGAGCATATACAGCTTAGAAGGCATATTCGTGCTAGGTGCAGTACTTCCTGATAGGAAAATAGTGTTTAAAATTTACAAAAATGGAACGATAATTTTACTACAAAAAAACCCAAAACAACCAAGTGTTGAACTTTCCCAAACCTTTGTCTGGTTACAAGATCACAGAAGTGCTTTCCAAGATGAAACCTAAATAACAGGAGACACATTTGTCTCTTGAAGTTCCTTGTAATTGTCTGTTTTACTAATTCATGGAGTCCCATACTGGTTTAAACTATTTTTTCACTTTTTAATAACAATAGAAAGCCTGAAACTTTTGTTGTCAGCATTAGATTCCCTCATGGTAGGAGAAATTACTTTGGAAGTAAACTTGAAGAAGTTTTCAAGTAAGGTGCTGTCAGCAAGCTGTTACTTAAGTGCTGTATTGCACAGGCATGTTTTGCACTGGGACTTGGTGATGTTGTACTCAACACTGGCAGCTTTCTTCAAGCTTATGTATATAATCAGTGATGTAGTACTGCTGTTGGCAAAACTAAAAAGTCCAGTAAAGTAAACAGGTCCAGAAAGATAAAATGGAGTTCAGTTGTGCATTGATAGCAATTCTGTGTAGCTGTTCAGATTAATTTGATTGCAGTGGTCTTAGTGCATGACTGGAGAGCAAGCATGTCGTTTGGAATGGCAGTGTTACTTCTGTCTTTGGTGTCTGTCTTGTCCTTGATTCACAGGCAGTTAAGCCATTTACTCTTCAGCTGCTGAATACCAGTAAATACAGATGATACATCTTGTAGGCAAATGGAAGTTGGTGATAGTTTACCTTATTATGACATGCTGTATGTTGTAGCAGCTCAGTAGCTGTTTTGGGACTCTGAGAGCTAACAACCTGACAGTTACTCTAAGCTACCTATTCCTTGTCAGTTGAAACCTGTTTTTAAAATGGCCTTTCTATGCGGGCAAGACTTGAGCAAGTTTGGAAACATTGTTTGCCTTTGCTGTGAGGAGAATAACAGTAGCAAAAGAAACTTAATTTTGGAAGCCAAGTTTAATAAATTTGAAATTGATCCTTCCATACGGTTTATTCTCCACCCTCATTCTCAGTCATTACCTAATACAAGCGTACTGACATTTTGGGCTTAAAAGTTATTGGAAGATAATTCAGATGCGATAACAAGTGTTATCTGTTTCTTGGGTATTTTAATACATAAGCAATAAATTAATGCTATTGCAATGATACTTAAATTTTGATCCTTTATGTTTTACAAAGGTGGAGAGTCTTTTTCTTACATATAAATAAAGATTCACAATAGAGATTTTCCTCCTTGAAGCAAGACACCATTATGATGATCAAGCAGTTGTACTAGGAAGCATGGAAAGTGGTAGCCTAAAAAGCACAAGGGGAAACTCTTGATGAAACCCTGTTGAATAGAACAGGATTTCTTACTTGCCAAGTCCACTCTTCTTCAGAGTCCAGTAGGTTATAATGACAGGGTTACTGCAGAAAGATTCTTTGTTATTCTCATCTGGGGACCTCTGCCACATTGCATTTTCTGCACAGTTCTTGTGCTCTATAAGAGTTGCTCCTATGAGAGCTTTGTGTGTTCTGTTTATTAATACTTCTGTGAATGGATAGGATTGAAGCAACATAAACATTTTTCTATAGTTAGTATTTGCTGTGAAGTAAAGCTGTACTTCTTTTCTTGCATTGAACTATCACCACTGTGGTTCTGGTTTTGAAAAAGAAAAGAAAAAAAAAAACAAAACAACAAGAAACCCTCTGCATTTGTGTGCAGCTTTTCTTTAAGGTAAAATCCAACCTCATCTGTAGATGATTAAAAACAAAAAATGAAGATCCAAAGTTTGAATTGCAAAATTGAAGAGCTGTCTTCTCTGGAGCAGCTAGGGTGATCCAAGATGGGAACTCTAGAATATTCTGGTAGGTAGGACACACCCCAGTTTTGAGATGTTTGTCTTTTGGTTTTTTTGAGTTCTGTATCTGTTACAGGAACATAACAGACATTCTTCAGTAGTATTTGTAACTTATTTGGAGAGATATTACTGATTTTCTAGAAAGTGATATTAAACAAAATTTCTTAAACGGGGTCAGAACTGTGTTTCGTCTCCAGTGCTTTGTGATTAATACAGAAAACTGTTTCTTAGATCACAGACTCTTCGGTGAATTTCTTTTAAACTTTTCAGTGTAAACTTATTTCCAGCTTTTTGTAGCTAACAAAAATATCTGTCCTAGCTGAAACATAGAACTCATGAATCCCTACACTCAGGGTCCACTGTGAAGACTCTGTTTTAATTTTTAATGTGCATAAGTGAAAAATACATGGATTTGTTGCTAGCGGCATAGGAGAAACAAACTGGAATACCTGGAAGTACTTGTCCAAGTGCAGAATGAGATTCAGTACTCTCATTTACCATTCAGGTACATTTTTGCTTATTGTCTGTTTCTCCTGAAGACAATGCAGTCAATTTTCAGAACAACAATTAAACTACATGACAGCCTCCCAAGAATGAAGTGCCTTTGTGGTACTTTTCTCAAAGAACCTGCCTACCTGTAAGCAGTGACGTTCAGGGAGTGGAGGAGTTGGGTTAGATCAGCGCAGTGTCTGTGGCTTGTGGCGCAGTGTGCGGTGAGGTTGATCTTTCAGATGCAGATAATACGAGGTTCAGCTGCTGGCATCTTTCAGAGTAGATTGGTTTGAAACTGCCTCAGGAGGCTCTGGGTGGATTGTCTTCTGGCTGTGTTGAGTTTTCAGTAAAATGTATGATTATATTGGCCAGTGGAGATGGCAAGAGATGTAGTGATAATCTCATAAAAAAAGGACAAATACACTTAACAAGCCAAATATAGCCCTCATTTTAACCTTCTTAGAACCTAAGCTGCTACAGTTCTTTATTTTTGCAAGTGTGTGCCAGCCAATTATTGATTACTCAAGCTGAACAAAGTAATGTTTGCATTTAATATACAGCATTTCTAGGATTATTCCAGTTTGTTTTGGGGTTTTTTTATAGGAATAGTAAACATAATTACATCAAAAACCTTTATATTGGCTAAGTTCACCTGTTTTTTAGGTGAATAGGAAACCACTAATGGAAGTGTTTATTTAATCCTGAGCAGTGCGCAATGCCACAGTGTAACTTAGCCCCAGTGCAGCCATGCTCTCTTGCATGCACACAGTCAAATGTAATTCAGACACCTACATCCAGTTCACAAATGGGCTGGAGGGAAGGGAGGACAAGAGTGGGAGTTTTGGTTTTGTGGCTGACTTGAATCAGGCTAAGTTACTTGACTGACTTGAAAGCCTCATGGCTTTATAATGATTGTAGTCAGTCTTAAATGTACTTAAAGAAATGGAGCTTGTTTTTAGCTAGAACTCTTTTCTTGGACCATTCATCAGAAAAAATGGAATTATAAATTGAGCACACAGGTTGCAGGTCAGTGCTTAAAGAATGTCTTCAGACTTCATTTGACTTCTCTTTGTTAGTTTGTTCACTTGATTTTTCTCAGTATACCAGTTCAATTATTTAGTGTCTTTGTTGGCTCTTTCTTTTATGCCAGTGGCTTCATCTCTGACATCTTACAGCTTTGAGGGCTGCCTTTGCTATGAAGTTCAAAACAAAGGGACATGTGTTTATTTCTTCAGTAGATAATAGAATTTAGTTCTGCTGCCTCTAAATTATATCTACCATCTTTAAAACTGGTGTGATTTATGCTTAAAATTAGAAAGCTAAGGTAGTGAAATTTAGAAGTTTGTAAGGTAAGGAAAGAAGTATGTGTCTTGGGGATTTTGAGACTTAAAAGAATAGCTGCTTATGGCAGTTTATAACTTCTATGCATAAAACTGCTTTCATGTCACAGAACTTTAAAGAGGCTGATTTTTAGATTTTCAGGAGAGACCTGGGGAGATACAGGTTAGTTCATCTCACATCAGTACCAGGCATATTAGTGGACATGACAATAAAGGCTCATACTAATGAGCACATAGGTAAATGCAGTGAATGGTGGAGGAAGGTAAACTGTGCAGCTTGTAGAAGACAGTGATACTTACCAAGTCATACCAACTTCTTACAAAATGCCAAACGGTGTGAGGATGATACGCATCTGGTGGGTTCCATTTATTTGGCCAGAGCCAGACTAATTCTGTTGACATGTGAGTGTCACAAGATGGTTTTCTGTTCTAGTCTATCCCATGGATAATTTTTCTTTTCTGTTGGCCACTGACAGAACAGGGTGCTATGAAGACAGACCTCTGATCTCATGCTGTTTGATTTGTTTTAAGAGACAGAACTGAACATAAAAATACCAATAATTAACAAAGTTTCTGGAGACTGACACAGATGTATTCAAGTTTTTGCTTTCATGCAAGTAGTTTGTTTTAATGTAACTGTTCATGTGAGCTACAGCATTGTGGACCATGCTGCAGCTATTTCAGGGAAGTAATATACTAGGGATGACGTAGATTGAAATTGTGAGATACTGCTCAAGTTAATCTCTTTATGTTTTAGTGTCTGATTATCTCCTAGATTTTTATTGGAGGCATAAAATATGTGCCTTTTACACAGTTCTTGGATTGAATTTCTTCTAATTGTTTAAAGTCTTGAGTACGATAAAACCTTAGTGGTTCTGGGAAGGTTTGCATGACAAAAATCAAAGGCTGTAAAGTGCATGTGGCGTGTTGCTTCACTATGAAGTCTGGAGATAATGCAAGAAATAAAAATCATTCACAGTATTTTGGCTATTTAATTTTGAGGTAGTATCACTCACATTCCCAGAAAATAAGATAGACAACTCATTGTTCTTCTAGATAAGATTTTATACTTTGTTGAGGGGTTGGTTGAAGGTTTTCTTGTTGTTGAGGTTTTAGGGGTTTTTGTTGGTTTGGTTGTGGGTTTTTTGGTTTGGTTTTTTTTTTTGTTGTTTGGTTTTTTCCTTCTGTTTGTAATTTATTTTGTGTGTGTGTCTAACTTATAGTCTGACCTGTTTACTCTTGGGGGCTGGGTGAGGAGGAGCTCTATTTTGTCCTCTGAATGTTGCTGTTGTTCATGGTCTGATATCAGGGATTACAGTTTTAAAAAGGTTCTTCCAAGTTTCCACCTTGTGGCCGTCCATTACATAGGTAGACACAGTGACACTGGGGGTATGTGTTTAACATGGGCGTGTATTGTACTCATTTCAGATGCTTCAGGATAGATACACAAGAAACCAAGTTTAGTGGTTTTTATTTACCTGCAACTTAGATCAGTTTTATTTGGCATCTCTTTCGTAAGTTTAATTTAATGGATGTCATTCAAATCACAGAATCTCTTTTAAGAGAAACTTTCCATTCAGGGCTGGCTACATGTAACTGAGACTGTTACTTCTTCATATTTTGGATCCTGTAGATGATATCTTGGATAAGCATAGTACATTGTAGAACAGTTGAAAAATACAGACAAATGTTACTGCAGGTTAAGTGTCACTGCTTTAATGCAGGGTAAAAATATGAAAAAATTTCTACTAAGAAACTATTCTCAAAGTTCCCTGTGATTGGTAAGATCCATTGAGCAGGGATATACTAATAGAACTATAAAGCTACTTGTGGTTGCTTAACTAATGATTCAAACTCTGGTACTGGTTTCTTACTACACCTTATATGATACTTATGAAGAAAGTATAGTTACAGCCCTGTTACGCATGAGGAAAATGAAAGCAGAGGAAGAAAGTTCTTGTCAAAGTAATTTTAAAGTGCAATGAAATACAAGAATGAAATGCAGGTCTTGCAAGCAGCTTACAAACACTTTGTATTTGTGTATGGGTTTTCTTCAGCATGAAGCTGGAAGGGTAAACTGTAAAGTTACCCCAAGCAGCTTTAAGTTCTTGTGAATTTATTTTAAAAATGCAGGTTATTCTCCCTCTTTTTTCCTGTGTTGAGACTTCTTTCACTACTTGTGCTGCTGCAGTTTTGTAACAATGTCTTAGTATAAAACTTACCGCTATGTGTTGTGAGCAAGCTATTTCAAAATTCTTTCTAGGTACAGGTGAAGTTTTGCCTGAAATCATGCATAATAGGCTAGGTGTTATAAGTCTGCTTTTGTGCAGTTGGAAGTAATAAAATTCGTTACCTTCAAGCTATTAAGGAATGTGTTTTGAATATGGTTTGGTTTATCCTGTTGAGAACAGTTACATGTAGTACAAAGATGTGTCATCTAGTTCTAAAAAACCTTAATATGCTGTAACTTCACATGGTAAACCACCTTCCTTCAATTTTAAAGTAGTGTATCTTCTGTAAAACAGAATAAATTTACTCGTTTTCAGTGGTACCATGCTGATGAAGACAGGTTTTATGTAGGCATCTATGTGCTATGTAGAAGTAGGCAGATGTGGGATGGTATTCCTCCTGAAGCTCTGACAGTTTTTTCGTAAATCATCCTAATAGGTAGGGAACAGTACTTACTTCAGTATCTGTGTTGTTACTGACCATTTGAAATGTATTAGGATGTCTGCTTTTCTGCGTAAACATCTTGATGCAAACTGGCTATTAGTGTATGATGACCATCTGACTCTTTCCAGATTCTGTTGTGGATCTTTTGCATTGCCCCTGAAAATGGAAAGACCATTGTTTGAAGCTGAGTAAATATACATGTATGTGTGTGTGCATTTCATATTTTTACATATTTGAGAAAATAGATGTAGAAGTGTGCACAGTTTGCATATGGTAGAGCATACAGCAACATAAGGAAACAGCCACTGCTTCACTCAAAGCTGAATGATAATCCTATGATTTTAATTTACAGGTAACCTGATTAGAAGAAACTTTGTGAAGAAGTCAGGAGGATTTATTTAGCAAATGGGATGTGGTTGCACTTGATAGGTGTTAAAGCGATCTTTGAAGACTAAAAGGAGGGATTCCAACCTAAAAAAAAAAAGAAATATTTGAGAATATTGAAACGCAAAAAAACTGTACATGTTGGTGGATTCAAAATGACATTGAATAAAGTAATTCCATAAGCATGATGTCCATGCTTACGTTGGAATAAGCATTTTATAAGCCTGGTGTTTAAGGTTCATGTTTTGGTAGTGTTCATAAAGTGCAGAATATGTATCATGGAGGGATGAACTATTGTGAAAGGATACATTTTATTAATTGTGGGGTTTTATTCCTGAATTAGTTTCAATGGTGGCAAATATAAGACTTAGGTTACTATCAAGCAAGTGTGTTCTTCTTTAAATGGTAGAAGTTTCTTAAAACCGAAGAGAGTTAAAAAGGGCTTATGAAATACATAGACTATAAAATGAAGGTATTGTGTTTTATAATAGCTGATTGGAAACTGGTTTTGAAGACTGTGAATTGGAGTTATGTGACTTTTCTTAAACATTAAGGGAGATAATTATTATTTCTTCTAAGTAACTCTTCTGGTAATTCAACTTGTGAATTATATGTTAACTCCGACATGCAATTTGCTGTTATAATCAAAAACTTATGTCACCTGGGTCATCTTGAAGAAAAAAAGACTTAAATAATACTACCCATTACACCTCCTCTTGAGGTTCTTCTGAAAATTCTTTGGCTTCAGTGATGTTAAAGTTTCTCAGAAGGCCAGGAAGTTTAGTTCTAAATGAGGTTGTGTATGATAAGACTGGTTCTGAAACATGTTGGCTTTTTCTTTTCTCCTTATGGTTAAGGAGGGGGGGGTGTATGTGTTTAGTTGGGGGTGTGGTTAATGTTTGATTCTCATAAGATCTGAGTCTCCTAGAGGGATTTGATCTTTTCCTGTAATGCTGTGATGATGAAAACAAATCTCTTTCATGGGAAGACTTTCTTAAATTGCAGGAATTGCTAATAATCAATCAGTCATGATGATCTTTCTATTAATACCACCTTTCTTAAGGGGTAGATAAAATTCCTTGGTTTTGTTATCTCAATTAGATTTTCTGTTTCTTTTCCTTATAGGTTATTTACTTTCTAGAAGAGAAGGTCAGGCAGGATCCCCTGAAAAGCCATTGTCTGATCTGGGTCGTCTCTCATACTTGGCTTACTGGAAAAGTGTTATATTAGAATACCTTAACTGCCACCATGAGAAACAAATCAGCATCAAAGGAATGAGTCGAGCTACTGGAATGTGCCCACATGATATTGCCACAACCCTGCAACAACATAGCATGATAGATAAAAGAGAAGATAGGTCAGTGAATCTTGTTTAAAGAAAAGTAAATCAATTAAAAATACTGAGACCAAATATTCACATTCTCTACTTGGAAAATGGTTCATGTGAAAAATGTCTGTGTAAACTTCAGTGTGAATGATAACCATCTTACTGAGTAAGTGAGTATAGCCAGGTCTTGCTAATGAAGTAAGGAGTTTTTCTCCCTATACAAATGGTGGGGCTTTTTTGGATCCTCTTTTCATGTTAATGGTTGTTTAGAAGGGTGCAGCCAGCTCGAAGTATTTTCAGAGAAGAATTTTGTTTCATTCAGTGTCATCTTCCGTAAGTACAATTCCCAACTCTTGTTTGCAAATATCTTACTTTGAATACCAGTGAGGGAAAAATCTGGGTTTGTTGGTGGCAGCCTCTCTCTACATATCCCCTTTTTCAATCATGACTGGATTCACACAAGCTATTGGATCTGATCACCTCTACATGAAGTCCTCCTGCCCAAAGTACTGGGAATGGAAGTTTCTATTTAATGTTATGATCAATGTTGAAAGTTAGTGCACTGGGAAGCTGACAGCCTGTTTCATAAATGTCTTAATTCTTGATGATCTTGATTGATATTACACATTTTAAGTGTAGTGTTCTTGTTGTTTGGGCTCTTTTTTGTAAAATGCCTTAAATGACTTTCAGTGGTGTTTGTGTTTCTGAAGAGCTTAGTAATTCTTACTGGATATTCCAATCATAGAAACTTTATAACAAGCAAAACTGCCTTACAGACAGTTGCCAAAAAAAGCCGAGTATCAGGAATAGCTCAGCTTCAGTAATTTTCACTTGCACGAGCACTAGTATTCAAAGCTAGGAGGTTTTGAACTAAAAAAAATGTGAGTATTCAGAAAGGAGATTGGCTTATAGGATGGTGTTGTGAGAGTATTAAGAGGAGGGCTATCACTGCATTGAGACATTAACTTTCTGGGATATTTATTTGTGGACAGTCTGATGGGACAAATGCATTTTAAGGTAGAATCCAGTATTACTTATGTACAGTTTCTACCCTGGCACAAATTATTACAGACCCTGAATATTGACACCCTGTTGGAAAAATAATACTTTTTCATCTATAGAAATCAGAATACTTTATAAACAAGGTTAGCTAGTATTTTTTCACAGGTAGTAAAGCTTAGATAGGGAAATGAACTAACCTGGCCCAAGGTATCCAGAAGGTCAGTGGCTGAGCCAGGAAAAGAAATCACGTCTTTGAAATTCCTGCTAGAGACCAACCTTGGGAATTTGGTATGGCTTTTTATAGTTTTCTACACTTGGTTAATTTTTCTCACATGTAGTGGAGTAAAAACTTGTCACAATTCTGTGAAAAGGGTTCACCTGGTTTTGAATTTTTTATTTTCTTCTTAAAGCATTCTCTCAGTGGAAAGCAGTGTTGTCATTTAACTTGCCTGATTTTTACAGCATTTGAAAGCCTTGCTAAAAAACACAGAATTTTTTCATTGTTTAGAATTGTATAGTTCTTTGTAACAGGGGACTCTGGCAAGATGCATGCTGGTATATTAGCATAGTGTACTTTATGTTAGTCTTCACCTACTTCATTTCATAGTAATAAGAAAATTGGTTTTTACTGCATCAGCATAGGGCTAAATTACATGTTTATTCTTTGTTAGAAAACCTGTGTTTCTAACTCACTTTCTTGTCCAGTTAGCTGCCATCTTCAGTTGTAATATTAAAGGTTTTCTCGCTCTTGATGATCCACAGTGTTTTCTATTTATGCTTATGTGTCATATTAAAATCGAAAATTGTTCTGCCAGTTACTGATGTGCCAACACTAAGCCTTCTGCATACATTTAGAGTAGTCAGTTATAAAACCTTTATGTTCCTCTCTGTTGTCCTGCTGATGTTTAGCATTGCGCTTTCACTTCATATACTTCTGTTTCTGCACTTCCTCCTAGTAAACAGACAGTAGCGTAAGCATGTTATCTATGTATGTCAGCTGATACTTGTAGTTTGATGTATCCATTTAGTCACCCATCTATTTTTTATTGTGCATGAGGATATAAACTGTAGGAAGGTTGATTTGGGAGATTACTTTCTAAAATAAATAACTGTTTATTGGATTCTAGATTTGTAATTATTAGAAGGGAAAAACTGATTTCAAGTCATATGGAGAAACTGAAAGCGAATCCACGTATCAATGAAGTAGATCCTGAAAGCTTGAGATGGACTCCTTTGCTAGTTTCCAATGCTGCAGTTTCTGAAGAAGAGAGAGAAGCAGAGAAGGAGGTAATAGCAGCAACTTCTTATGCTGAATTTCCTTTCCTTTGGATTTCATGACTGAATATTCAATATTAGGCTGTCTTAAATTAGAGCAGTTTTAACTTTGACCACTACTTAATGGTGGAGGATGCTGGTATTGTAATGCAGTTTTTGGAGGCTGTGCAGCAAGATATGGTGACTTTTTGGGAATGAATGTGATAACTTAAAACACTGAATCACTTGTCATGGAGCTGTATTTATCACTCGTGAGGTAGTCGAAGAGTATGTAATCAGATCAAATTTGGTGCAGAGCTCAGGGGCTGCAGTGTCAATCGATTCTTTGTGTTATGAACTTGCTCAAAGTGATCCAGTCAGTGGGCATGTAATGTAGTGCTAAAGAACTTAAATCAATTCGCTGCATCATTAATAGTGCTAAATATCCCATGAAATGCAATCTTCTTTGGTTTGTTATCCTAACCTTTGTAAAGGAGCTACTAGATGATTCAGCTGAAACGTTGTTGCTAAGTTAGCTAGCAGTGCTAATCAGGGTTGACTTACTGTAACTCTTTAGCTGAACGTAACAGATATGGTTAAGTAAATGCTGTTTCAGTGACCTGTTATTTTAACCTCAACCCTTCAGGCTGAGCGTCTGATGGAACAAGCTAGCTGCTGGGAAAAGGAAGAGCAAGAAATATTCTCCACAAGAACTAATAGTAGGCAATCACCTGCAAAAGTACAATCTAAAAATAAATATTTGCGATCTCCAGAAAGTGTGGCAGTGGTGGGGGAGCGAGGGCAATCCACAGAGCAATCGAAGGAAAGCAGTGAGGAGGACGGCGGGGATGAGAGTCAGCAGAATTCGCTTCCCCGGCTGACAAAGCCACAGTCCCTGGCCATAAAAAGAAAGGTGTGTTACTTCAGTGGTTTGGTTTCAAGTCATTTATCTCTGATTTCAATCAAATAGTTATCATTGAAATAACAATCCGGTCTTTTATGAACATTTATTAGACTGCTGTAATCTGTTCTGTAATGTTTGGACACTGAACAACTGCTGTCTTCTGATTCTTCCTCTCAGTCCATTCTTTCACCTTTTTGATTTTGACAGAACTGGAAAATGCTTGAGACACCCAAAAAAATCAGAATTTCCTGTTAATTTTTAAAATAGTGGTTGCCCTCTGCTGTTTGGCACTGGTATTAGTTTGATAATTTAATGGTTTTTCCTTTATTCATTTTAAGATGGAGTCCAGCTTGTGGTGTTTGTTGTCTTCTTGTCTATAATACAGAAAATCCTTTAAGAGAAATCCTGTTTTTTTTAAAGCAGATGCTGTTAAAAGGGGGTTTGGTTGGTTTGGGGCTTTTTTTTTTTTTTCTTACCCATATTCTCTTAAATTCCAAGGGATTTAAATGTTAAATTCTGATTACAGCAGTGCTTATTAACACTTAATTTCATTGAAAAAATCAGCTGTTTGAATGGTTTAAATTAGTAAGCTAGGCATCCCTGAATTTTAAAGCAGTGGCCTTAGTACCTGTATTTACATGTCTGGCTAGAATTAGGGAACTGGAGTGTCCTTTTGTTTACACTTTAGATGAGCAAACTTAAAAGTTACTGTAAATCTGTGAGAATGCATAATAGTAGAAATATAAACTGTTGAATAGGTTTTTTCCTTTATAGCAGCCAAATATAGGATTCTTTTAGTGCGTTATTGAGACCAGTGTGAAGCGTGAGGGTCACTTTCTTTGCTGTTACTTGTTTTTCTTTATACATACTTCTAAAATAGCAGAAACCAGAAATGTAGAAGTATAGACTTTGATACTTGTGAAGGTTGTTGGGCAATTACAATTTATGTAGTATTGGTATGAATATTATTTGACAGAAGGTAAAAGTCACTACAGTATGAAAAAAATTCTAGTTTTAATTTTTGCCTACAGAAAGGTTGTGTGCATGTATACATGCATACCTATTTTACATTTCACTTTCAGAACCTGTCTACATAAATTTGATTGGGTTTTTTTTTAATCAGTAAACAGATTATTATAAACTCTGTTTACAAAAATGGGTTTATTTATGCCCAGATTCAGTTAACAAACAGGTATGTAGGAAGACTTATATTTGTGGAATTATTTTTCAGAGACCTTTCATACTGAAAAAGAAAAGGGGGCGTAAACGCAGAAGGATTAATAGCAGTGTTACAACAGAGACAATTTCTGAAACAACAGAGGTGTTGAATGAGCCGTTTGATAACTCAGATGAAGAACGTCCCATGCCACAGCTGGAACCTACCTGTGAGATGGATGGGGAAGATGATGACTTGAAGCCTGTAATTAGAAAAGCTTTCGAGTATCAGCCTGGGCAGCAAAAACAGAAGGAGGAGGAAGAAGAGCTGAGCAAGGAGGAGAAAGATACTTGTTGTTACAGGAGTGATGACAATTGTACAAGTAAGCTGAAGCTTTTCTTATATCTTCACAAAATTTTGATTGGTGGCCTTCAAAGGAAGCATTTATTTTTGTCATAAATCTGGGGAATCTGGAAATCTTTTTTTAGCTATTTTTTATTTAGCCATTTTGGTCTTAAAATCTTACAATCTTAATGCTTCCTGCTTGGAGGTGCTACAGGAGCCATTTATCTCATTTAGTTTATTAAAATTCCGTGGAGGCTTCAGATTTTTCATGTTTTGATTGTGTTTACTGCTGCTGTTTTTCATGATCCATTAATATTCTGGTTTTTGTGTTCAGAAAACAAATGTTTTTTAGTCTGGAGCACTGCATTCCTTGTCATGTTGCCAGAAGCAACTTTTATGTCCCTACAGCATAGTATTTAAGGTGCAACAGAGCAGGGGTATCACTGGAATTTTGTCTAATACTGCTTTTGTATCCTTAGTAAAAGGTACAATCAAGAGTAAGATTTGATTTACACAAGTATCTTTCTGTTTAGTATCGTTGGTAATTGAATGTTTGTTACACTGGGCATACTAGGTCCCTATGGTTTTTTTTCTTCACAATGGAAAAGAGGTAGTTAAAACTGTGTCCTTTCAAAGCTGCTTATCTAGTTTGATTTCAGGGATATTTCCTGGCAGAACAGGTAATGGTTGGAGAGTGAAACAACTAATGAGCTGTTCTGAACATACACTCGTCCCTTGGCTTCCTGGTTCTCAAGTTACATGTAGAAGTTTTAATTCCAGAATGAATGGCTGGAATCTCAGATCTGTATAATTTCTGTAAGAAGCCAATGGGTACTATTTTAGTATTTTCATAATTGCATGGGAAGTTAATCTTTGTAATCCTCAGTGGAGGGATCAGGCACTGATTTCTATTTTAAACAGCTTTTGTGTGACTAGAGCAGCCATGCTTACAAATGTTGGTGCTGTTCTAAGCCAGTGCGCAGGTACATTAGAATATTAGCACTTTTTCCTGTCTTTCAATGGAAGTGAATTAAACTAATAGTGGCAAATTCAGTGTTCCAGCTGTGTCCCAGTGGTCAGGTTTGCACTTCTTTAACTGGATTGATACTGTTTGTCCATGAACCATGTCATCACATTAATTGATTGTAGGAGTGTTACAACACTACAGTGAGTGGCAGAAGTTGGCAAAGGAATGTCACTGAAGCCATTACACTCCCAAGCACAGCATATTCTATCCTGAGAATTTTACCTTTTTCTGGTGTATAAATGGTATCTGGGAAGACAGAAGAAGGAATGTGTGTGTTTAGGAAGGTTGTTTTTGTTTGGGTTGTTTTTTTTCTTTTGGTAATGGATTAATTTAGTGTTCAGATGCGTTCTGTGTTTAATTTCAATTCTCTGTTGCTTTTGTCCTGTACTGTGAGCTGTGTCATGGTATGCTGGCCTTGAGAAGATCCTAGGATTTAGTTTGCATGTGACTTAAATCTCTGGGATTCTTCTAGTGTATAAATGGTGGTTCTGATAGTCACTGTCAAAAGGCCACTGAACAAGAACACTGTACATATTTGCATGTGTTTGAGTTGTAGATTTTGTCATTCTGTTGTGGCTTGAGATCTGTTTATGCCTCTTGTTCCAGAGTTTCTTAATATGTTTTGTGCTTATAATTACTTTTGGGGTTTATGTTTGAAATACTGTTTAGTGCGTGCAAGCTAAGACTTTTCTTTTGTCTCTGTTTATTGCCTCCCAAAGATAATACAGAGGATGTAGCTGTGTTGGAAGAAAGCACTAAAGACAGTCTTGAACCTTTAAAGAGTAAGCAGGGCTGGCCCAAAGGAGTTAAGCGTGGTCCATCTAAATGGAGGCAAAGCAAAGAAAGAAAACCTGGCTTTAAGCTTAACTTATACACTCCACCTGAGACTCCTATGGAGCCTGACTATCAGGTGTTGGTGGAGGAACAAAAGGAAGTAGCTGAAGATAAGCTGTGCTCAGTTACTGCTGTTACGGAGGAAGTGATTAAAGAGCCTGTTGAAGTATTACTGCTGCCAGATGATGAGGTGAAAGAGGTAGAACCTGAACCTCTGCATCCACCCAGTGAACCCTTTGAAAAACAAGATGACACAGTGAAAGCTGGGGAAGAAGAAAGCAATGTAGAAGAAGATGGAATCGATTCAAAAGATGAAAAAGAGAAAGCGGAAGAGGTGTTTCTGCAAAAAGAGGAGTCTGTGCATTTGGATGATCAGGAAGAGGAGGAGGAGGAAGAGGATGAAGAACCATCTCACAATGAGGATCATGATGCAGATGATGAAGATGATAGCCACATGGGTTCATCAGAAGTGGAGAAAGAGGAATTGCCTGGCGAAGCTTTCAAAGAAATGCTGGAAACACAGCAATCTTTTTTAGACGTAAATGTTCAAACTGGTAATTCAAATCAGGAGGATTTAATGGATTGTGGTGTTGACCTTGCAGCTGATGAGAGTGAAAGTGACCAGAAAGAAGTTGGTACAGATTCAGACCCAGTGCCTGAATCTGACGATGATCATGCAGATAACAACCAGGACCAAAAAACTGGTGAAGAATTACATTCCAGTTTTAAGGGAGAGAGTACTGAGACCATGGAGATTGATTCAGAGACAGTTCAAGCAGTACAGTCTCTAACCCAGGAGTCAAGTGAAAATGAAGATACATTTCAGGACTGTGCAGAGACTCAAGAGGCCTGTAGAAGTTTGCAAAACTATACCCATAATGACCAAAGTCCCCAAATGACCACACTAGATGATTGTCAGCAGTCTGACCACAGTAGCCCAGTTTCATCTGTGCACTCTCATCCCAGCCAGTCAGTTCGTTCTGTTAATAGTCCAAATGTTGCTCCTTTAGAGAACAGCTATGCTCAGATCAGCCCAGATCAAAGTGCCATTTCTGTGCCGTCTCTACAGAACATGGAGACCAGCCCCATGATGGATGTTCCCTCCGTTTCTGATCATTCACAACAAGTTGTGGATAGTGGATTTAGTGACTTAGGGAGCATTGAAAGCACAACAGAAAACTATGAAAACCCAAGCAGTTATGATTCTACAATGGGTAGTAGTATCTGTGGAAACAACTCTTCTCAAAACAGTTGCTCATACAGTAGCCTGACGTCTAGTAACCTAACACAGAGTAGCTGTGCAGTGACACAGCAGATGTCTAGCATTAATGGAAGCTGCAGTATGATGCAAACAAACATCAATTCTCCTCCTACTTGTAATGTAAAATCTCCCCAAGGTTGTGTTGTTGAAAGGCCTCCAAGCAGCAACCAACAGTTGTCCCAGTGCAGCATGGCCGCTAATTTTACACCACCTATGCAGTTAACTGAAATCCCTGAGACTGGCAATGCCAACATTGGATTATATGAAAGGATGGGGCAGAGTGAATTTGGAGCAGGGCATTACTCACAGCCATCTGCCACCTTCAGCCTTGCCAAACTGCAACAGTTAACTAACACACTTATGGATCATTCTTTGCCTTACAGCCATTCAGCTGCTGTAACTTCCTATGCAAACAGTGCCTCTTTGTCAACCCCCTTAAGTAATACAGGGCTTGTTCAGCTTTCTCAGTCTCCACATGCTGTTCCTGGAGGACCCCAAGCACAGGCTACAATGACCCCTCCCCCCAACCTTACTCCTCCTCCCATGAATTTACCACCTCCCCTTTTGCAGCGCAATATGGCTTCATCAAACATTGGAATCTCCCACACCCAAAGACTGCAGACTCAGATGGCCAGCAAAGGTCACGTTTCTGTGAGAACCAAATCCACGCCACTGCCACCTGCTGCTGCAGCCCATCAGCCACAAATCTATGGGCGTGCTTCGCAGACTGTGGCCATGCAAGGACCAACGCGGACCTTAACAATGCAGCGTGGTATGAACATGAGTGTAAATTTGATGCCAGCCCCAGCTTATAATGTTAATTCAGTGAACATGAATATGAATACCCTTAACGCTATGAATGGTTATAGTATGTCCCAGCCAATGATGAATAGTGGATATCACAGTAATCATGGGTATATGAATCAGACACCCCAGTACCCTATGCAGATGCAGATGGGGATGATGGGAACCCAGCCATATGCACAGCAACCAATGCAGACAGCACCCCACAGTAACATGATGTACAGTCCTCCAGGGCATCATGGCTACATGAATACAGGCATGTCTAAACAGTCTCTTAATGGATCCTATATGAGAAGGTAGGCCCTTTGGAAAGACAGACTACCAAACTGGCATATTGAATTGATCTGCACAAGTATCTTTTGGAGAGTACGATTTCAAAACCAGCAATTGGTGTGAATGCAAAAACATTTGTTGGCACCATTTTAAGCTGTATGCAGCAGAAAGCCTTATACAAGTTTTTTTTTTTTATTTTTTGTTCTGTTGTTTTGTTGGGGTTTTTTTTATTATTTTTTTTCTTCTTTTTTTTTTTTAACTCTGTGGGTTTAAACTTTTTCTTTGGGGGGAATTAAGTGGTTTTCCATTTTTTATTTCATTGAGCTTGAAGTTCTCTGGAAAGGAAGAACTCTTTCTATGAACTGCAATTAACACAGCAGCTGATGGTTCAGAGCCATTTTATGTGCCTGCTCCCATTAAAAATGTGGATAAATAGACTCCAAAACTATCAGACAGTACTGGATCGTGAGCTTTTTCTCTCTCCTTTCCCCACATGTAAATGCCTTTTAGCAGTTATTTTATTGTATTATTTTGTTTCTGAAGGTGACACTTCTGCATGCCGCTAATGTCTTTGTTAGTGACAGTGCATTTTGTAGTACTGTACAAGTGTTGTGCTTAACAGTAAGCCATTTCTTAATTTTTTTGCCTTGATTAGGTTACCCTAGTTTGAGGGGTAAAAAAAACAGAACTATATTTTTGTTAATTATAAAACTTGTAAAAATTAATAAAAAAAGCTGCAAAAGCTATTCACATTTTGGTTAGTTCAAAGGGTTTTATTGCTGTATGTTTACTGTAAAGTTGAGACTCTTTTCCATTTTTGTGACCAGTTTCTTTGGGGCTGGGGTAGTAAAAAAGGCAGCTTTCTGTTTTATAAATACTGTTATGTTTTTTTTGTTGATTGAAACATCTCAGTGTTTATTTGTCAAGTTTTGAAACATTTTCATATATGTCCAGATACTTGGCAGGATTTAAAAAAAAAAGTCGTGAATTTGGTGTAAAGTTGCTATTTTATGGAAATGCCTCTAACTTTACATTTTCATTCCATCTGTAGATTTTTCTATCTTTATAAAATATTGGAGTTATTTTTTAAGGGAAAAAATAGAGCAGTAGCGTGTGAATAGCTCAAACTAAGCTTACAGATCGCATGTAAAAAGGCAAAAGTTATTTGTGTCTGTTTATATTGCTTCCTTTTTTGTAGCCTTTGTACCTGTACAGAGTGACTGTAAGGGCCAAACAGAAGAGGCTTGATACATGTAAAAATAGGACCCAGTGACACTCTTGTATTTATCTGTTATCTTTTTAGTCAGTCACTTAAAAAATAAATCAACACAAAAAAACCACCCAAGCAACAAAAATAAAAACTGCAAAAAACAACACCCCCCAAGCTGTACATTTTAACATAAAATAAATTATGATGAGCCATTTTTAGCCTCTTGTGTCTTGTCATAGTTTGATGTTGCATGGGAATTACCTCCTGAAACGGTGTTTGTTATAGCGCTCTCACGTGCTTGATCTAAAGCCCATTGAAGTTGATGGGGTGTAGATTAGGCTGTTAGAGTGTAAGTGTAGGTGATTACTCATCATAATTGCATACACCTTGTGAAAATAAAGAGTAAGATTATTTTTTTTAATTATCTTAATAAAATATTGAATAAATATGTATTTAATACATTACGAGGTTGTCAATAATTTAATGTATGAAACATCTTTTCCTATAGAAAGTGTTTATATATTTGTAAAAGGGTATATGATAGCAACACACTTGGTGTTTGAACTGTATCTTAACAACAGAATTGTAATTTCTTCCTTTGTCATTGTTGCCGAGTACAAGATGATGCAGATCTTGTGTTGAACCTCTGAGTTGTGTATATATGCATGTACATGTGCATACACAAACACATACATGAACACTTCTATCTAACCTAGCAATAAGTCTGTAAAAATCATAAGGCTTGTCTATATGTGGAGCTTATGAGTAGACCAAGGTTAAATTGGGGGTGTGAACCTGTCCCAGAAAAAGTCCCTGTGAGAAACTTTCAAAATGCTTCTCATGTGAATGTTCCCACTGAATCCCCCTTCTAGCCCACTCCAGGAAGGTTACCAACCAAGGGGAAAGGATTGGCTGTCTTGACTGAAAACTCTTGCATCCCCATTCCAGTACATAAAGCAGCTTTGTAGGTGATGTTTTATATGCTCAAAAGTCAAGAGAAATGTGTATTTATTTAAATAAAACCTTTGAAGTGTGTGGTGTTGCCAAATCAAAAAATTGACATTTTAGATTCATGCAAGTAACCTGTTCATTTCTAGCACAATGAGGTAGCAATCAGAAGTAGTGGATCTGAGTGGGACCTACCATTGTGGGTCAAATGGTAATTTGGAGTAACTTTTGATTTAGGACTTGAGAATGGTTGATAAGGAGAGCACAGTACAACAAACATGTTGTTCATGCACTTACACTGTCAGATTTGCTTTTTGAAGGCAGAGAGTATTCATAGTACTTAAAACTATATGTGTGTTCATCTTCACAAAGTTACTGTCACCTTTTTTATGCTTAGGAAAAGGTAAGTTGAACTTCACAGTTGAAGTACAGCCTTCAAGTGTGCATAACTAGGACTTTGTACTTTTCTTCAGTCTCAGAGTAGCCCTGTGTTTTGTGATTTTTTTCATGTGTTTTTTACAGTGAGTGAAAAAGATGCCTGGGTCTATACGCACTCTTGGTTCGTTTCAGGTTTCCAAGCCTTCCCCATACAGGCAGATTAGACCTTTTTACCATTTTAGTATGTGCTAACCTGAGACAGTGCATCCTGAGTCCAGCATATTGCTAAAATTTTGTATTTGCAATATATGGATTACAAGTTGGGTGGACAATGATGTACTTTGCATGCACAATAAGCAAGTTCCCAAGGCTTTTTTGTTTCAGAACTGAATTCCTTTCAAGAGAATGTATCTTCTCACTTCAGCTGTTCCTGTAGCAACTATTTAGCTGTGAATTGCATTACTTCTGTTTTATAAGAAGACTCTCTTTTCCTCGACAGATGTACCTGTTCTACATATTGTGTGCCCAGCGTTAGTTTTGACTGTGTGTTCTAGCACCATCCCGGCTGAGAATTAGCTCTTTCCTTTATTGTCTTAAAAGAATGCTTCACAGAGTAGCAACAGATGATTCTTGTGAAATGCAGAAGGTTTCCCTGCCCGTGCAATTTTAGTCTTTGGCTTGACAGAGAATACTTCATGCAAGAATGAAATAAACTCTCATTCTGCATCTGCGTTGCTTGCAGACCTGGCTTGTAGGTGAAGTCAAAGCTGCCAACACTTGTTAGGTAGTTATCTACCTGCAAGAGTTGCCTCCTTTGTGGAAACTACATGTTCCAGACTTTTTGCTTTTTCTAATTCAGTCTAATTGGTTCTGGGAGAGTGGTAGGGAGAAAAGCCAGGAAGTATATAAGAAAGGGAAAAAAGCTGGGGAGTAAATAAGTATGTTTACTTCAGAATTGCTCAGCTAGCGTAGCCGTACCAGCAGTGTGCTTCAGGCAAGACTTGGCTCCAGGGAAGTTATTTGCCTTTGGGGGTGAACCTTCTTCATCTGGAAGTTGCAGGATGACAGTACTCCTGAAAGCTGCACTCTAGCGCTTTTGCAAAGACAGGAATGGTAAGTGTTACTGCAGTCTGACTACCTGATCTCCTAGCAATGATAGATTTTTTTTTTTTGTTTGTTTGTTGCTACTAACTTCATAAGACGACGTGATAAAAGCAGAAACAGAGGACTCCTAAAGATACAAGACTTCTACCTTAGGTCGTTGTCTATGTTACAGTTTTCTAAGCTGTTTTAATTTATCCATCACACAGGTTAGTTGATGGAAACAGAACTCCACTTATATACAGTTTGGTAAATAGAAAGAATAACTCTGGCAATTGCCTGTAGTGGTAAGGGTGATGCTAATACAGTCTGTTCTCTAGAGACTGCAAGCTGACCAATGTAGTAAAGACCTATGACTCTGTTTTTCTTATTATTTTTTTTTTCCTCTTCCCTTTACTTTTAATACTTCTTTGTATTAAAACTATGTATTTCCAGCATTTTTTTATGAACTGTGTAGTCATATAGGTCAACTCTTCTGTAGTGAATCTCAGGGGTATGCATTGATCAGAAGTTGCTGTTTCGAGTATTGTGGCGTAGGGAGGAAGTTTGTAACAAGATAGAAGGTATGATTGCAGTTTGGACTTTATTCTAATTGAGTAATTAAAATTCTTGGTAGCTTCTCCCTGTCTGCCAAATAAGAATAAGCTTAATTAAGCCATGTTTAAGCTGTTCAAGTAGTACATGTAGAAATAAGGGAATACAGGTTTCTATTGATTTGCATATTAAGAAACTAGTTTTGTCCTATTTTACATCTCCATGCAAAAAAGGGAGCTCCTAGTTTGAATAGCTTGGAATCCTGTCCTTTGGAAATTGTTGATGCATTCCTCTGATGTTATGTCAATGTTGCCATGTGCTGATTTCCTAATCTCCTATGCAGGACAAAATGAGTGGGAACTACTTAAGACTTCTAGTATTTTGCTTTCTATCAGTAGTTGGGAGGCTGTTATGTGAAAGCTCTTGCCAGTCTCTACAAAAAGCAGCTGGGCCTCAGAAATTAAAATTTTTCCTGTGTATTTGCACAAGTGTGATTGCAGAAGAAACACTCATCTCTAAGCCTCCAAAAACCTTGTTCGCATACAGTTCTGCATGTAAATTGGCTAAAAACCATCTTACAGCAGTCTTCAAGCTCTCATGCAGGATACGGGAAAGAAAATAACCTGTAACTTGACTGAGGGAGATCCTGGTAGGTATTTGTTGTGTATCATTTGGTACAGAATTCCTGTCTGTGAGGCTAATGCTAAGAAACACTGCTGCCGCAGAGGTGAAAATGTTCACCTTTCTCCATCAGGGTAAATGAAAGAGCAAGACCACGTGCCTGTAAGGCAGGTTTGTCAGACACAGAGCTGAGAGAACTGTTGCATATCTGGGTTGTGAATTGTATTGCAGCAGACAGTAAGGTGCTGTGGGAGAGGTCTGTTTGAAGGTCTGTGGGTGTAGATGGAAAGTTGAGGAATCCCATCCAAGAATTTTTTGTCTCCTTACAACATTTTTTGCGACTGCTCATTTATAGTTGAAGTGTCAAATGACCTTCTTTGAGTTTCCTTTTATTTCTGGTTGGGGTTTTTTTGTTGATGTGTTTTTGGTTTGGGGTTTTTTTTATTGAGCATGGACTGTTGTTGGTTTTTTTTTTTGGGGGGGGTGGCATTTTTGGTGGGGGTTTGGGTTTTTTTCATAATCCAGGAGTAGTAATACTTAATTTATTTTAAGTCCCAGAATTTGTGTATCTCTTTCAAGAATATGGTTCACATTGTGATACCCGGTTTGTTAACAGGCTAGTTGTATTTAATGTGTTCTGCTCAGTCTAAGAACTTGAAGATAAGGTGGTTACTATGCACATAAATTCAAATGATAAGTCAAAAGCGTTGCATTATAGCTGCCTGCAGCCTTTGCTACAGTCAGTGTTTAGAGATTGCTGGGTTTGGGGCCCCAACAGGAAGTGAAGGAATAGGAAAGCCTTCACACTAGAGATGCTAAGCCTGTAAAGAGCTATTAACATGTACAAAAATTGGTTTAAAATCGTGCTCACTTCTGTGGCACTGTGTTCTTTTAAGTATCCAGGACTTAAGCAGTCCATACTGTGCTGAAGTCACAAAGTCTTTGTCAGCTTGTGAAGAACAAGAGAATTCTCCAGTGCTCTTGATGGCTAGATCCTTCATCTCAGGTGCTGAGGCAGTATGTCGCTTGTGCCTCATATATGTAATTAGGAAAAATCCCAGTAGGAAGGGTGATGACTTTACCTTTTTTGCAGATGTAAAAAAGGTAAATGTGGCTCAGTTGTGATCCTCCTCTACAGTATATTTTAAGAATATCAGATGTTGCTGAAGTAGCAAAACTCTGTGTGTCAAAACAGTTACTGATAAAAACACAGTTATTGATAATTTGTTTAAAATAGAGTAACTCGAGTAAACCTAGGCAGAAAATTAAGTGTCCTTATTTGTGTATCTGGACTGTTTCTGTCAACAAATACTGTTACTAGCAACAACAATTACTGTGTATTGGAGCAAAATAATGTCTTAAGATTACTGAAGTTGAGATAGGAGAAAATATTATCAGTAGCAGTAAATACAAACAGTGGTGTCTGGAAGCACAGCAGCAGCTTTTTCCTGGTTAGTCAGGGCACTGAGATATTTTATTTATTTATTTATTTATTTATTTTCCCAAAGGCCTTACCTGTGTCTCTTTTTAATCAAAACTAAAATTCTGTTGGAACTGGTTATAATCCATGATTCTTTAGGGGTGGTTAGGTCTTGGCCGAAACCAGGACATTAGGGCTGCACATGTTCAGTGCCAAGCTTCCTCTTTGTAATGTAAAGGCCATCCTATTTTTCTTGCTTACTGCTCTAACTGTTATTTTTTTTTCCAAGTGCAGGAAAACAAGTCACAAAACGTAATTTTCTCAGTCTGTTTTTTTTGGTTTTTTTGGGTTTTTTTTGTTAGTTTGTTTTTTGTGGCCTTAGAAATTTACTTGGATGCTGTATGCATAGGACTTTTAAAATTCAGGCAGTTAAAGCATTTAGGAGAACCAAGTTAAAGCTGAAACTGCTGAAATGTCATGTGTACGTATCTCCTTGAATTGTCTGTTGTAACTGCATCTGACATTTTCAACGGTCTTGTTTTGTTTCCAGTTTGCATGGTCTGCTGCAAAGTCTGTTGTGAAGACCAAGTAGTTGATCCTTATCTGGAAGCTCTTTTAAATGCTGTGCTGCCCTAGATTATTACTGAGAGCAAAGAAATGGAGATGCCAGGAAACAACACAAAAAGGCAAACTCCTGTGAAATATTGCACAGGACTGTGGGACTAAAGAATTCATTTTTGGTGCTACCATGTTGATGTATTTCCTGCAAAATTTCTTCAGGAGTGACTCGCTCCGTGCTTTTAAAGACTGTGTGCTTAAGTTAGGAGCAGGATTTTGGGAGTACTCGGCTAGAAGAGAGTGTTCTTGAAGTTGTGCTGCTTCTGTGCGGCAAAAACTTTTTTTCAGAGGGTAAAATTTGTTGATGTAACAAAAGAATTCTGCTAAGGCTTAAACGTTCTAAAAAGATGAGTTTAAAATTTGGGTTCCCTTCTTTCTCATCCTGACAGTATTTGAAATTACTTTGGGTTTCCTTCCAAATAGCAAATGGTTCTTGTGACTGTAATTTACTACAGTTAATTTTTATGGAGTTTCTTTTCCAGCACAACCCTGGCAGTAACAATACTAGATCCTGGTGCTGTTATCATCATCATCAGATGGTAGGTTGTTTTTGGTGTTTCTCCTCTGGAGTGTCAACGCTATGTCCAGTTCTCTCAGCTGCTTCAAGAAACCCCGGTTTGGCAGAATGCATCGGTGTCTTGACACTTGTTCAATAGCATCTACTACTGTCATGTTCTTGTGAATCATCAGGTAAGCCAAGACCAGTGTAGCTGACCGGCTGCGTCCCATAGCACAGTGAACTAGAACCTTGTCTGCGGAAACAAAGAGAAATGATGCAGGGATGATGACACTTGAGTAATTCCCTTTTTTGACAGTGAAAACAAGGGAATTTCTGTGGTGCCTCTGCTCTCTTCGGTGACTTGACTATCCTTACCAGCATTTTTGTAAGACCCATGTTTTTATGGTGGGGAAACTGAGGCTGTAAATCTTACTGTAGCAACTGAACACCATCTACATTGGAGATACCCATTTCATCCTATACCATGTTGCAGAGAAGGCCCAGGGGCTGCAGCCTTGCATTAAGTAACATTGGCAAACCCCACTGCAACCTAACTTTATATGCCTCACGAGTGACATGTATGTAAATCTGTGTCTGGACATAATGACCAAAGCACAGGGGTGTGGGAGGGTTTGGTGTGCTATCAGACAGTCCCTCCATGAGGATAAATGGGGGTGCACGGAGGTGCCTTTCTCAGTTCTACAAGCTAGACACAAAAGCTAACCAAATCTGATTATATTTTGTGGTTTTGACAGTGATGTCCTTCAGGATCTAGAATGCATCACTTAATGCTCAAATACTTTGTAGAATATAGCTAACAAGGCTTTCTTAAGGCTTAGTGGTATTTTTGAGGGCAGAGGATAAGGAGGGCCATGGAAGTTACTAGGCATATAACAAGGGGTATAGAAAGAAACCACTTCTTAAGCCTTAGTAAAGCTTCTTTAAAAATCTGGCTAGTCACCCTGTTACATTGAGTGAAAGCAGCATTTCACCATCACCTCTCTGAGTCTTTTATATGATCATCTCCTTGCTGTAGTAGCTTGTCTTGTATAATATTGTGAACGCAGAATCTCTGCTAGTAGTTTTTATGTCTGAATAAATGTGCCTCAGTATTTAGCTTTGTGACATTGGTTTAACTTTGGACTTCCAGAGGCAGAAAGTCTGTGGTTTCAGGTATTAGCAAAGGATGTAAGCCAAAGTGAAACCTTCCCCATTTACTTTGTCTGGGGGAGGTGGAGGTTTCATGTGTTTTCACGTTTGATTAACAGGTTTTGAAAGACTTCAAAAGATTACCAAAAATTACTCAAAGCCCTTGAGGGGGTCTCACAAAGGGTTGAACTGCTGAAGGAAGTGGATTTGGAGCACTCTCTCTAACACCCTGCTAAGCCGAATTGCCACAGGAAAAAAAAAAAACCTCCTCACAGGGCCAATAATAGTTTATCTCTGTCAGCTATGCCTAGTGAGAAGTGTTGGGTGCAAAACCATGACTCCTGCTGATTAACTCCTTTGCTTCCAGGCACAAAAGGATGTCTTGGCACAAGCAACATTGCTGTGCAATGGACACATCAAGAAGTGCCAACACTAGAGGATAAATGATTACAGTCTGCATCCTAATTCCAGCAGATAGTCTTAGAGGCATCTTGGCAAAATTCCAGTCTCTCTGATAACTAGAAGTGCCTCTTCCTCTCCTGGAAAATGATAATCTCTTCTATTATTACTGCAAATATTTGAAACAGATAAAAACTCTCATTTGTTCAGCCCTTCGTGCTTCTCTTTAGAGCTTCCCACCTTGTAAATGGGTTGCTGTTGAGTTGATAAATACGTGATAGGACAAGGGAGGCTTTCCTTTGTATGGGTGGCAAATGCAGGGAATCTAGGAGAAAATGTACAGTTTTATATTGTTAACAAAGGTAAAAAATGGCTGTGCAATGCTGAAATGCCCCCTGCTTGTAGGAAAATGAAGTCTGTCTTTGTGTGAATATTTAAGATCTGACTGCCTATTACAGCAAAACACTGGTACCAACTTGCAGAGCTGCGTCCCTTTTATCCCTTTTGTACCTGTCAGTTCTGATGTAAGAACCAGTCTGAATCTTCCTTTTCCAAGATGGAATCCACTGTTGCTGTCTTTGATTCTTACACTTGTATCCTTCAAGTTATGGCTGAATATAGACTACCAGTGCACAGAACCAGAGGTCTGCTGAGTGGTGACAGGTCCCTGAACTATTTTGGTCACTTGACTGGGGCTTGTGTTTCTTGAAAATCTGTCTAGGTGCAGCGCTCTCTTTCCAGAGTCAGATGGAGTAATGACTGTTGAGGTGTTTGGTCAAATGCCTTGTGTCTTTGTGTCTGTCTCTCATGTTTCTTCTCATGTTGCTTTTTCTACATCTATCTTTAGTGTATGTTCTCCCATGATGTTTTCACCTAGAAAGAAATTGTTATTCCCCTCTAGTTCACATTCTGAGGAATTAAGGCACCACAGGAATGAGTACTGTATCTAAGCATAGTAGGGAACTTAAAAACCTCTTAAAATAATGCCTTCTGTTTGGGTTAATCAGGCCTCGCTAATACAAATTTTAAGCTGCCCTATGGTCTGAATCACATGGGTTGGGAAATCTTTATGCACAGCTGAATGATAGCATGCATAATTGCAAACAGTTTAGTTTGCCTCTAAAACTACTCTTAAGAACATTGAAAGCAGCTCAGATACAAGTCCATCTGCCTATGTTTAAACTCTGCAAATACTGCTCTGATCAGGTAATTTCTTCATCATCACAAAGATTTTTGAAGGTTAGGTCAGAATTAACGTGTTAGGACTGTGTTTTGACAGCATCTGAGTTGCTAAGCTTTCTGGCCTGTTGCAGAAAGAGAGGCTTCCTCATTTGCAGGAAAAGTTGTTCCAACAACACTGACTGTTGAGCGTCTTCTCAGCAAAACCATTGTATGATGGATGACACCTATTCAGTGAATTCAGCCACTTGGCTGGCTGAAAGTTGCTTCCTGAGCAATGGGATGCAGTCAAAGTATATTCATTAGGACATGCATTTTGGTCACAAATGTGTAAACTTTTCTTGTTGCCCTTTTCCGTCTCTTTGTATTTGCTCAGTTCTGATGCAAAGTAGCAAAGGAATGTAATTGTGTTACTGATCAGAACTATTTAGCACCTTGTACTGAAATCCGATGTTGGGGGATAGTTACTTGGTTACTTAGCATAAAATCCTGTTAAGTAGCATGGATGCTATTTGTCAGGAAGATACACACAAATAGTCCTTTCCATTAGGCCCTTGAAATACAGAGCACCTTTCTATACTCCATGTGCATTCACAAATAATGCATGTAGTTCTTGGAGGACAGCACTAGTTACTTGCCTCTAGGCTTTTCTCCTGTAAGTGTGAAAGACATCAGTCTACTCTTCAGTTTAGCTTCTGGAGTCGTTCTATTGTTCTGTAAATGTGTAGTGGGAAGCTATTGTCATTGTGGGCCATGCATAGGTGTGTATCTTTGGCTGGGTTTGGAGATGTACCTTTAGTGTAATTTTCCCTCATGAGAAAGTGAAGAGCTTGCTCTTTTTCTTCATGAGTGTTACAATAATTCCTTATTTTATTGATCTCTATCAGAAAAGATCCTATCTTATTTGAAAAACAAAAACATGAGTGTGGCAGGCAGTGCACAGCTGCAGAAATTGCTGCAGTTGGTAGTATCTACTTTAGTGAAGATTTTTTGTTTTGTAGAAGTTCAACCAGTCACTCTTTGATTTGGCTTTATGTTTCAGTGCTGGGCTGGTGCTTGATAACTATCTTGGAACCTGCTGGACTTCGATACGGTTTTGAAACAAAAACATTAATACTTCCCCCTCTTCCTCATCCTCCCCTTCCCTCCCCCAGTGTTTATTGGGGAACAAGGGTGTGTGGGATGGGGTTCTAGCCTTTGCTGCTTCCTTTGTGCTTGTTTCTTTACCTAAGTGCAGCAGAGAAAAGTCCTGCAGGAACAAGAGGGTTGTGGGAATGAGGAAGTCTGCATGTCTTATTTCAGCTACTCCAGTCTGATACTGACCTCTGGCTTCCAGCCATGGAGGTCAGTAGACCGCAGGTGCATGTTAGTTGTCCACTCCTTCCCAAAGGCAGTGCTTCAGACACATTTTTTTGAAATGCCAAGTACCTTTCTTCACAAGCAAGAAAGCTCCTGAAGCAGTTTCTTCTGCTATTAGTACTTTGATTTTTAAAACTGAACTGCTTTAAGACTTTCTCCTGAACAAGGAAAGGGACCGTTGCCGTTGAAAGGGTAAAATTGTTAAGACCTGTGTAGCTATTGGGGGCAAGCCACGTAATAGCTGGCTACAGCTGAGCTAAATAGCCAAGAACAGAAGCTAACACAAAGCTAGAAACTTGATATGTGACCCCCTCTGATATTAAGGTCTTTGTAGGTCAGCAGGAAAGTCTTAAGTTTCTCAGCTGGTTTCTGTTAAAATACCCTGTAGAGATTTAAAAAAGAACAAAGAAGAAAAAAAAAACATAAAAAAAAATGTGGAGGGAGGAAAGGAGTAGGAGTAATCTTGAAAGCCAGTGTGAGGCCTAGGCTTTAGCGCTTCACATTGGTGTACAGCTTTCTGATAGAACACTGTTGGTGGTCAGCAAATAATGAATTGTAATAATCAAGCTGAGAAGTTACAAAGGCTTTAATGAAATGTTTCTAGATCTCTGCTGTCAGAGTTGTTTTGGTCACCTGCTGCTTAGAAGATGGCAGAGAGGTAAATCTGCTATAGCTTGCGGTAGATTTGATGACCAGGTAAGAAGGTAGGTTTTGTATTTGTAGAGTGAATCTCATGCCGCAGAGTATGAAGCTGTGGAGTCTCTGCAGAGCACTTGTGTTCCATGCCCACTGCTATGCAACTAATATTCATTAAACCTTTCCTAACAGGGACTAATTTGAGGAAGAGACTGCTCATTCATGGAACCTATGCAATGTCCAGTTGTTTCTGATGAGTTTATGAAAGAGTCAAAACAAAAAACTTGTCAGAAGATAATGCAAGCTGTGATGTGGGCTTTATCAAAGTGCTTGGTAAGAGGCTCTGGGGCTGGTACTGGTTCTGCAGTGAGAAAGGTCCTTGTTTACATCACTATCTTCTCTTAATCTAGTCTTCTGCTAATAGTTTTATATTCTGTATTAAACTTGGGATTGTTTCCTTCCCACAAGGTTAAATGCAATGGAACTATGCTTGTAGTCAGGTGGAGTAAAATACTATACTGTTTTTAACCATATTCAGCATCCTCCTTACTTCTTTCATCCTGAAGCGCATTATCAATGAATTTAGAAGCTGAATAAAAGAACTGGCTGAGCTTGAAAGTGGGGAGATCATCTGCTTCCACTCCATGGTACTCCACAGCCATATCGTGATAATATTCTGGTCCTGTGTCCACGTTCCGCTGACCATGGGCCGCATTGAGGATGTGGGTGAAGCCTGCCTTCTGAAGGCTGTAGCGATCTAGTGCAGTTTTCCTGTTAAAACAAGAGCTATCATGTAAGTGAAGAACCCTTCTTACCTAGCAAGCTGGGGAAAGAAAAAAATTTATTTGGTATGTTCTAAATGTTAATAGAACTGATAATGCTTCAAAAATGCATCATTTACCCTTGTAAAGATCCTAAGATGCTGTCATTTAGAGTGAATGATACTTTTGGAGTTCATAACCATCTCTCCCAGGTCCTTAGAGCACCTTAAAAATGAATTTATTTTCCTGATGCCTTTGTAATGTAGGAAATACTGGCTTCTATCCATCTTATACAAGAAGGAACTTGAGATACAGAAAGTAATAGAATGAATTATTTAAAGTCATAAATCAGTGACGGAACTTGAAATAGGACCCAGAAATGCTGCTTTTCCCTTCTGTCCCATCAATAGATATTGCAGAACTAATTGGAGTGAGTGGTATGCGAGTAGTAAGATACTTAGGATTCAAAAAGAAGCTCTTTGTCCCTAAAAGAAGTTACTGAGTTTTTTCTCCAATTCTGTTTTAAAAAATAAAAATAATTCTAAATATCACCCTTTTGTGGTCACAGCTCTCTTCCAGGTTTCCTTTTACTGTAGTGTTTGGTTAAACCAGAGGTCTAAAGTAAAAAGAACTAGATACAGAAATCGGATATTAGCCTTCAGTGAAAGCTGAAATTCTTGCATTTATTGTAATATTCTAATTACTTTTGTCCTCTCTTCCCTTAGATAAGGGGAGTCAGGTAAGGAAATCATAGATTTTTGTGTGCCTAAACCAGACTCTTGACTGCTTACCAGCAGTCTGAAATTCTTCAAAATGTACAGTTTGTAGCTAGGCATGTAAAAACCTTTTTGTTCCATTACAGAAAGCTTTTAGTTTTGGTACGTTTTGTTCAGGAAAAGCTGTCAGGTATCATTAGTGCCTAGGAGGACTATTGAGCTTTTTCCCCAAAAAAATTGCATGGGCTTTATTCTGTTAATGTTTTCACATAACTGCTGCTGCCATAAATGAATTAGTGCATGATGTGAAACAGCTTTTTCCAACCAGGAGTACCTCTCTCCATAATGTGTCCTGAACATTTCAATGTGTAAATGCAGCTGCTGCCATACAGGATGTTGCGGTGGGCTACCTGTTGTGCTTCATAATTCTAGTGGTGACAGCCCAGAATAGCTTGATGTTGACTCCACCTTCCCAGCCTCTGTCAGAGTTAAAATCCCCATTTGAACAGTGATTAGGGCATTTAACTGGGATATAGATACTGAAGGTTTTACCTATGCTCACTCTTACTTAATTAGAGCTCATGGTAACTGCCTGTTCTGAGTAGATATTCCTCCCTGCAGAAATTACTTTATGGACAGGAATGATAATGTCTTGATCCTACTGGCATTGTTGTCATGAAGTAATGTCCATTATGCAATGATTTTAAAAGTAAATAAAAACTCCAGATAGTGTGGTGATGCCTGCCTAAGCTCAGTTAACTCTGGAGGACAGAGAAGAAGCAGCATCTTGCTGCTAGTGCTGTGACTTGCCACCTTCACCTCAGGTTAATTAATGCACAGTCCTTCCCTTTGTATTCTTGTTGCAGTGATTGACCTAGAAAGCTTTTGTTTTTCTTCCTCCTTTTAGGAGATTTGTGCCTTTGGATTCTCTTAAAGTGTATATGCTCTATACACTTCGCCAGCAAAGACATCTCAGTTCTGGACAATGTGGATGGCCAGTAAGAAAAAGGGTAAAGCTGCATGAAGAACTACTTCTCTTGGTTTCAATGTGCTTGAGGTGAACTACAGGTTCTGCTTTCAAATTGTCTTATTTTGTTTTACCTCCCTGATGCTAGGATAGAGAAAATATGTTTTCCATTCACTGGGTTGGCCCAAGGCATGTATCCAACAAACCATGAAAGACTGATGGTTTCAGGTCAGAGATCTGCGCTCAGCTAGAACCCCTGCAGTTGGAGACCTACATCCTGAATGGTAAGTAGGACTGCAGTGTAGTTAGGGTCAGTGAAAAAACAAAGTTTCTGATGGACCGTGGATACCACCAGACGTTAGTTTCTGCAAGCACTGCTCAGGCTAATAAACAGCATTTGAATTATATAATGAAATTGTTCTCAGCAAGGACAATGTCAAACAATAGGTTGCATGACAGTCATTAACATTTGATGCTTACATTCTTCTGAAATACAGTTTTCCATTTTCTTGATTAGGTTCTCAGGGGATTGCCTTTTGACACAGTGGGTGAAACTAATGCATTTGTTTCTGATGGTTGCGCTTACGGTCTTACTCTATGTGGAAGGATCTCATTTTCAAGTGTTCAGAGGCACCAGTGTTTCAACAGATATTCAGAGAGAAGGGATACCATGTTTTCATTAACTGAGCAATCAGCTCAGTCAAGCCAAGTACCTGGGAACTTCCCCTTCCACCTCCCAGTCTTGCCTTTATCTGCATCCTGTGAATTTCGGGGCTGGGATGGAATTAATACTCCTCCTTTTTATTTAACCAATTAAAGGCAAAACAGGTATTAATTTTGCGTTACAATTTGCATTAGCCATTATTTTGCCCTTGTCCTTCTGGAGTTAAGTAATACGTGTATTGTTACTCTTTTAGTTCCCTCTGTTTTCCACGGGTTGGACTAAAAATGGAATCAGCAGTGGATCAACCTTGAATGCTGTTGCAAAAAGCCCATTGTAAATACTCAAGTGTAACGAAATCTGTGAAATATCTGATTTTTCTTCTTTAAGTAAATTATAGGTGTATCAAGGAAATATGTTGTCTACTTCACTTTTTCTGGCAATGAAGAACATTTACTCTTTTCCTCAATGCTTGGATAGGCTGATTTTAAAACATCATCTGCTTTTTAATTGCACTTGATACGTAAACAGATTCAGTAATACCGTTTTGGACTGAATGTTGCCTTGCCCAGGATAATTCTTATCTTTGTAATATGGGTGCACATTTTCTTCGTTCTGTGGATGTTGCTAATTTAGAAAACTTCCAGAAAATGAGTGCTCACTGTTGAGCACTCAAATCTGTGAAGATCTCCACACTTTCACTGGAACAGGTACTCAAACAATGCAGTGTGTAGGTGGTGTAGAACCTCTTAATTGAACAGAGACCCAAATGCTTGCCCTGGCCAAGTGGAGCAAGGTCAGTGTACGTCTTGTGGGTAGGTATGTGGCTTGTGCATCTGCAGGCTGAGCTGTTGCTTGTAATCTGTAAAGAGGATGTTGGTGTCTTTTTTCCATTAGATACTCTGGACAATGTCATCTCTGGAAAGCTTTTCCTAAGGTTTCTAATACATAGTATAGAGATCTGATGTAATAGTTACTGTGCAATACAAAATAGGGTTCAGAGGACTGCAAGAGGTGCCTGCCTTGGGCTTTAGGATCTGCATCTTGTGAAGAAATCTGAAGTGATGTTACTCTTTTCCAAGAGCCAAGAATGCTTAGTTTCAAACTTGATACAGAGATTAGAAGGCAGTTATGTTCTTTCTCCTTTCTATCACCCCAGTCTTGCACTTGATAATTAGCTTTTCGTAAAAGATACCTCTACTGTCCTTTCAAAAATTTTCTTCTTTTTTTTTCTGGTAAAATCTTTACCAAAAGCTAGACAAACAGCCCAGATGGACCATCACTTGTCATATGGGCCCAGGTCTGTCTGCTTTTTCACTCCCATCAGCTGTCTTTTTACCTTGTTCTTTGATCATAAATATTACTGGGCAGAGACTGTGCTGAGATTCTGACACTGCCATAATATAGGCAGTTAAAGTTGAGGTGATTCTGGGTCTGGAGTAGGTTGATTGCCAGTTAACAGAGAGCAAGGAGCAGGCTGTTAAGCCTTCATATAGAGGGACCCATATGCCCTTAAATGGAAATGTTACTGTGCCCCTTGATGTGTTTGCTTGGGATGGCTTTAGCCATCAGTGAACTCCAGGTTTGTGCAAAGGACTGGCTTTCTTTCCAACCTCAGTTGAATCTGGTGTTGTGGAAGCATCCCTCATTATCTGTTTACCTTTACTACAGCCTAAATTTTTTGTGTGTTTCATCATGCATCATGCTTCTGGCTATGTCCCAAGGAAGGGGGGATGCTTTTGGTCTTCCTTGCAGTTTTTACTATGCCTGAGGTATTCATATTTTAGATGAAAGAAAGGAATAAATCAAGCATAAATTTCTGCTAATATCTAACTGGTTGAGGTGACTAATAGCATAGGATCATTCAGGGATATATGAATCATAAACCTTACTGGAGGATTCATAACTCTTCTAATTCACTTTCAGCTAGTAATGGCATGGATTTTTTTCCCTTGCAATTGGCTCACTTAAGGAGTTTAATAGTCAAGCAAACAGTATTTCTCTTTTCCCTCTTTGGGTGCTGCTGTTTCCTAAATTGCAATTAATATTTACATTTTTGTGATTATGGTTGAGTTTTAAGTAGCCATTGTAAAGAAGAGTTTGCTACAAATGCCAGTGTAGGTGAAGCCTTAAACATTTGACTACTCCTGTGACTGTTTTCATTTTGTATGTCTCCACCATCTATGCTATTAGCACTTGAATTCTTTTCACATGGTGCAGCTGGGGTCTCCAGTGTCTGCCTCGAACATGTTCCTATGTGGAGAAGGTGAAGTATGGCGCTGGGAGATAACAGTGAAATTTTCAGTGAAATTCACTTTAGTAAAGAGATGAACTGGACAGATTGGTCCTGTGTAAAAACTCAACAGTTCTTCAATTCAGAGCCCATAAACATATGCTGATAGTTAAGCATGCCCAGAAGTCCTTCCCTCTATAGCAAAGCATGTTAAGTAAAAACTCGGTGCTTTGTTGAATCAGACCCTGCGTTTACTGTAGAACAGATGGACTCATAAACATGTTTTTCAAGTTCTGAGGCAAGGGGGATGCCCGGGGTTCAGCAGTAGCAGGGGAGTACTTTGATATGGGAATGCCACCTGAAGGGCAAAAATTTGAGATAAAATCACTTTCACGTAGGGATATATTGATAGTAACGGACCCTCACTAATTGGGGGGACTGTTCCAAACAAAAATGTCATCCTTTTTCAAATGGTTCCCAAAAGACTATTTGCATCTCTTGCATTGTGCAAGGGCAAGTTAAGGGCTTGTCCGAAACTAACTGTGCCTGCTGTCAGTTTTAGAGCTTAAGATCCACAGGATTAAAAGCAAATGCTGCAGCAAACTCTTCCCTTCTGGAAGCAACTGGAAGCAACAGTGTAAGTAGTTGTAATGTGAAGGAAAATACTTCCTTTCAAGTTGCCATCTCCAGTGTACCAAATTCCTTCTCTTCTTTTCAAAAATGCTGTCATAAAAAGCTTTAGTCCCAGCTACTTTCATCAGGAAGTTGCCCAAACAAATGAAGTTGGAAAAGAGGGAAAAACAACTTGTAGGCACTGCAGCCTGCACCTCCACATCAAATGTTAAGTATATTAAAAGCAGCTAATGAAGAGAAGCCAGCTGATGATGAAAACCCAAGTGCATCTAAAGGAAAGGAAGTAATCCTGCAAAATGTGTCATGAGGATGCGGGCAGAGCAGCTCCCTTGACAGGTAAGTCAGCACCTTATAGCTGGTACTGGTCAACCAGACGACTGGTATGCTAGTAAACTCTAAGTAGAGCAAAGTCTCTTAAGCTTGAGCAATGCAAACATGTTTCAGTATAGACTGTTAGAGCCACAGATTGACGTGACCCAGATTGACAAAACACAAGGAAATCTGAGGCAACATGTTACTAGAAGAGGAATCATCTCTCAAACTTTTCCATTTTCTTTAGCGCTGAAGGAAAGCTTGATGCAGGATGATAATTTACCAGATGGTCAGTGTCAGAAGCTTCCTGAATATAGGCAATACTGACACTTTCTTAAGAAAATCTGGCAGTTCTCCCTCCCAAGGAGAGATGTTGAGAATTTCCAATAATACTGACCCAATTTCCTTTGATAACTCCAGCACTGAGGGAGTCTAGAGATAGTGAAGCACTGTATCCCCTTTTCCTTCTGAGGTGTTGCTCCGTTTCTGTGGATACCTCCTGTTCAGTGTGAATTAGAAGAATTTTTAGGTACCGCTGAAAATACTGAAGAGGATCTTTGTAATACATGGTACAGAAAGATTTAGCAGTCCATTTTCTTCTTGTCCAAAGTGGTGGGGCTTGTTTTTGTAAATGATGCAACCTTGGTACAGGGAATATCTCTGCTTCGTATGCAGCAGAGAGGCATCAAGCCTGACTGACTACATCAAGTGATGTAGTCAGTCAGATCCTGGTCTTGACTTCAGTCACTCACCAAGTGTTAGGAATCGTCTATGGAGAGAGACGTTGGTATGGGGAGAATTTTTACTTGTCTTGGAAATCATTGCTGCTTTAAGAGGTTTACAGTCCAATGTTACAGATTTGATTTTCTGGATTGTTAAACTGCTGTTGCAATTGGCGGATCTTAATACTAATAAGGTTGAAACTATGTCCTCAAGAGAGTTCTTATAATCTAATTTGCATGCACTTCTATTTTTTTATGATTAATACTGCTGTAGATCCTAAGAGTTCATAATGGTAAAACAGTGGGAGGCAACTATTTTCTACCCATCTGTTTTCTTCTACATTAATATAAATTGTCTTTCTACTTAATCTCTTGGAAAAAGGCATGCTGTATCCTTTGTCTGGAGAAAGGGTAGAGGAGAGAAGGAGTTTTACTTATATTTACCTATATTTAAAGTTTACTTATAGATGTTAATTATCCTATAGCTCAGTCTGTAAGTTTGAGTTACTCATGTATCTTGTTGAATCTTGCCTGTGTTAGTTCTCACGACCCTAAGTCCTGGGGCTCTACTGGGACAAGCACAGACAATAGGTTTCTTGAAGTACAAGGTCAGTTCAGCTGCATATCCAGAAAATTATTTTTCATATTTAACCTGTAAGAAATTAGATTCCAGAAGACTTCTTTTCCTCTGGAGCAGTTAGAGAACACAGAAAGACCTGAAACTGTGATCAGGCCTGACATCCTAATGAGAGCTAGAGGGTGGTTAAAAGGAAAATAAAATCTGGGGAAGCCTTTGTCTTCAGCTAAAATATTCTTTGAAATTCAGAAAAGTGGAACCATGATCATCATCTGAGGTAACAAGGCAATAACTGAACTGTTGCAAGAAGAAACTATAAGCTGCTATAACTAGCAGAGGTATTTTCCATGTGATTGCAGTGAACCAAGCAGATTTGGGATTAGCCAGTCAAACTGCCCATGCAAGTAACCCAGTGACCAGTGAAAGAAAGGAGCAAGACAAGCTGCTTTCTATCCCTTTAGGCAGCTTCTAGGTGTGAGGAGGGTACATGCAAGCACTAATCCTCATAGCAGTTGAATCAAAATCTTGGCAAAGTTTATTTCTATCACTGGGCTGTCTCCTGCAAGTTCCAGTGTCTGTTCTGTAAAAGTCCTTGGAACTTGCTGGAGGAAAATTTCAGTTGGAGCTGAACACAGCGTGTTATATTTTGAGGCTTTGATTATTCTGGGCCTGACAGGCTCATGGAGATTTCATTGCCTCTGGGCAACATCTGCAATGAAGCCTTGTAACAAAAGGATTGAGTGGCCTCACAGAGCTCCTTGATAGCCTGTATTGCATTAGAAGGAAGATGTGGTTATGTAGTCAGGTTAATTAATTTGCATTTCCATAAGCAGTCACAAGTCCTGTTAACCTTGTAAATGCAGGAGGCAGGAATGAAGCACAGATGTGAAGGCTCTGAAGATAAACTCTGCATGTGTGTGTTCACTTGATTTTGTTGATGAGCTCCGCTAAATTCTTTCAAGATCAACTTTAATTTAGCATGGCTAAGGATGCAAATGCAACCAACATCTGTTCATGTCTCCATGGCAGCTCTTCAGCAACCAGTGCTACAGCATGATCTTATAGTAAAATAGTACAAACCCCCCTGCCATACTGAAGGAGAAAGCTGTTGGTTGGAAGTAAGTTGTGGAGCTGGCTGAGGACAGATACAGAGGTCTGGACTTTGCCTGCTTCAAATGAAATTTTAGTTCTGGTACTGAAAGCTGCATCTTACCTGTAGACCAGTCATCATCGTGGGTTTTCTGCTACTGAATGTCAAGTTTGTCCCTGTCTGGCTCTCTAATTGGTCTCTTTCAGGGAGTCCCATTTTCTGGTGAAGTTTAACTTCTGCTAATTCCCCATCTGCTCCTCAGATCTTTTTTCTTCTCCATTAGCTTTCTCATGCTTCTGTCCCAGTCACTTGGGGAGCTTGTTTCCTCTTGAAGCACCATTGCTTTTCCTCCATACTTAAGACTGGTCCCCTGCAGAAATATACTGCCCAGTGTAAGTGGGCATAGCTCAAAGTATCTCTCAAGAAGTTTGTTTTTGCTGTTCCTCTGGTTAGTTTGTACTAAGTGCAGGTGTATTGTTTTCAGAGTCACACCTTCCAACATTTATTAAATTAACAAACCACTGCTACAGGAACAATTACAGGAAAGACTCAGTGGCTGCTGTCCTGGGCTCAAAGGCTACTGTCCAAATACCCGTTGTCTCATTAGATTCCATTGCTAGAGGGCAGAGCTGTAGCTTTTCATCACAGAGATAAGGAAATTCTTCCAGCAGCTTAATTCAGAATAATTCTGCTGGTGATTCTGAACAAAGAAGTAGGAAATAAGTGCCAGAAGAGGCTCTTCTTTACACTGAATCTTGAGTTAGAAATATATAGCAAAAGGGACAGGGTAGGGTGGAGAGAGGACAACTCAACCCCCTTTTCTTTGTTCCTGAGTCGTTTGGCCAGGATCTTCTCACGGCTTAATCTCTAAAAGTCTCTGAAAGTGGGAGCCCAGAAATTATGTGTCTTTCTATTCCCTCTGGCGCCACAGAAGTAATTGGTCGATGATATTAGGAGTCTTGTAACTTTCAAGGCTGTGTATCTTTCCTCTTTTATAAGCTGGCAACAGATGGATTTTAGGACCTTTTAAAAAAATTGAGAACTTTGGAGCCAGTGGAGCTCCTGCTTGTGCCTTACAGTAATGATGTAAAAGAAACATCATGTTAGCACAGGGTGTAGAGGAAAATAGGAAGTAGACCAGTAATGCCTAAGGGGTAAGAAAAGCACTGTTGCTCTGCTCAGGGGCTTGGGTTGGGGGATTTTCTTATGGCATGTCTCCGGGTTACAGCAGCCATCTCTGCTTGTTGGAATAGGCTGTTTCTAGTTTAGTCCTGTGCTCAGCAGAGCTAAATCTGTTTTGTGGGTTTGGTTTTTTTCCAAATCACACTTGGTCTGATCTGCAGCTTTGCCTTCCACAGGGTTCTGTTTGTTTTAATCTCTTGAGCAATTTGGAAGTGCAGAGTATTCCATGTACAGAAGCACAAGCTTGGAAATGCATAAATACCACTGCGAGTTGAGCTGTCCCTTTTAATCACTTTTCAAGATGTACGTTTTAGGTTTAAACCAACCTAAGCTGTGGTCAACACATCTATGTCATGCTCTTCTCTCAGTGTAACTCTGGAATTTCACAAATTACTCCTTGCAATGAGCTATTTAAAAATAGGTCATGACTAGCTTCAACCTTAGCAGCCTACACTAGTGCCACAACTGCTCCTGTTACTCAGACTTGAACAGTAGACCCTGCCACGCTTATTCAGTGCTTTTCTGAACCAGCAGCAACAGACATGGTGTGCCCATATCTGAGGGCCACCCCAGGTTCTGATTGCTGTGTTGGATTCTGGCATCTGTCAGTACCTTGTCAAACCACATCATCACTGCTAAATACTAACGAATGAGTAGGAGGAGAAAAGAAACACCATGCTCCGTTGGTGAGCTGTACTTAGTGCAGCTTAGTTATCTCCTATGTAAAAGAGATGTGCTATATACACTTACTCATCCACTATGTAGAGCAGTACTATGTACACTTACTCATCTCCTATGTAGAGGTTGGGCCAGACTTCATTCACATGAGTGTACTGTGGGCATCCTTTCCAGAAGAGTCGCTCCAATTCAAATGCACCTGGGGTAGAGTAATCCTCATCAGGATCTACTTTCATTGCTTTGTACGCATTTTTCTTCCCAGCATTCAAACCTGCTGATGACATCTTGTCCATGGAGTTGTGCTCTAAGGTCGTGCAAGAAACTGGAATGTAACCAAAACAGAATGTTAAGCTGAGGAATCACAAATCAGGCAACTTCTACTCCAGTTGTGTGACGCTGGGAGCAGCACTGGCCAGGCATGTTTGGGCCGGGCATGGTATGGGCAAGGAATGCTTTTGGACAAGCTCAGCAACGATGAGAGCAAAAGCCAAAAGTTTGTGATCACTGAAGATTGGTCTCCACTGGGAATTTGTTTCCTGGAAAGTCTACTGGTACAAATTTGTTAGGTCCAGGAACCTGATCCAAGGGATCTAGAGCAGCTTGGGGAACTGAGTGGGGTAAACACGTTTTGTTATCGTTAACTGTGAATTTCCTAAAGGCTTCTCTGTGTGGTTTTCAACAATGCAGGGAGGTAAAATGTGTACATTCAGGTAAATGTTGGGTGTACCAGTTCTAGTCTTTAAAGACCTTAATGCAGCCCTGCACACTGAACCTTGTGGGCTTTTTGCAGGAAGGAGAGTTTGGCAGCACCACTGACTGATTGACAAAATATTTTCTAGCCAGGTTGGGCTCAAGGACTTCCTTCTTTTGGGGTTCACTTTTTGGCGGTTTGGGGGTTTTGCTGTTTGGGTTTTAATTTTTTTAACCTTTATGCGTACCTGCCAAGTGGGTAGGAAGAAGCACTGATGAACATACAGAAGGGAGCAATGGAGTAATATTATCCTGTAGGTAAAACCGGAGTATCATTAATGGTGCTAAAAACAATACCCTTTGCCTGTCCATGCTGTCAAAGCTGAGTTCAAAACTGACAACCCTGAAGTCCTGTGTGTCTGGGCTATGTGCTAGTGTCGAATCCTTTGGTGTCAGCTCTTGAAGCTCCAGATTCTTTCTTGCTTGCTGTAATTTTCTCAGCTGCTGTCCTGATCAAGGCTTTCCCCTGGGAAGTTTGTCCCCCTCAGCTGTGGAGTCAGCAGTTAAAGCTGTTAGGTGATGTCCCTCCTTCCCCACTTTCCAAAGCTCTGCCTTGCTTAGGAGCTGGGCGCTGGCCCCAGGAGCAGCCTGGAGTTTTCATGAAGCTGGTGAGCAAAGTTAAAGGCCAAGGACTAACGTGAGTCTCAACACGTTCCCCATCCATGCCTTTATGAAGACACTGCCTTAGGACATGGCGGGTAACTGTAGGTTTGCTTTTGGACAGGTAGGTTCTTTGCATCTTTGTTTAACTTTCCTAATCTCCTGCAGCTGAAGTATCTCAGGTAAAAGCCCATGAAATACATGTGATACAGAAGCCCTTGCACAAGCAAGCAACCCTACCAACCACTGTGGGTGTAGTGCAGCTGCAAGAGTGCAATGCTGTGCTCCTTAGCTCAGGTGTGGCGCTGCACTGTCATCCCAGAGAAGCCAGCTGATATCCACTTGCATACAGTGTTGGTGTGTTTATATTAAGTGTTTTTTGATTATGTTTTATTTTCATTTTTTGATGTCTTAAAGACAGTTTTGCATGAAGAGCACTAAGGTACAGTACATCCATGTATTCTCAGTAAAGAAGAAGCAAAGCAGTGATTGGCAAGTGATAAAGGTGTACATGAGAGCTTTTCAGTCCAAATTAGCAGCACCCTGCACACTACCAGACAAATACTCATGTCATAGGTCTAGGCGCAATGTCAGAGAAGAATTACTGTGAGGGACATGGGTGTTGCAATCAATGTCTCTTTTGCTTTTCTTCTGTGGCTGAAGGCAAATCAGCTTTTGTTCTGCATGTTGTCAGCAGGAAGTTAAATTGCTCATGCAGCTGATCTTTACAGCAAACCTCTAGGAACTGGAATCTGGGGCTGTCCGCATGTCTGGCCTCCTATTTACCCTGTTGTCAGTTGTCACTTACCTATCTTGTCCTCTGAAAAAAGTGTCTTTTTTCCCTTGTTGTCAGCCTTCTGCTGCAGACTCTTGCCTGCTTCATCTCCCTGTTGGGTCTGTTTTGTCTTCTGCTGGACTCCCTGATGTCTCAAGGCAGCAATTGCTCCCGTCTCTCATCCCCTTGAAGGGAGAAGTTGAACCTTGCAGTTCCGTAGGAGACTTGTAACAAGAGGTGGAGTTGGGCTTGACCCTATGAAGTGTGCAAGTACAGGCTGCCAAAAGTCCACCTTTCTTGCAGGGAACAAATCCTGTAGTGGCTCCCACAATTTTTTTGTGTTGGCCACTACTGATGTTTGTGTTCTTTAATTACAAAAACCTGGCTAATGCCTTCATGCAGCTGTTGTAGAGCTCTCCTGAAAGCAGGTTGGCCATTTTTCACTGACATCCCATGTACTCATGTGGTTTGTTTCCTCAGTTTGGGCTCTTTTGTGCCTGTCATGTTCTGTTTCTCCACAAAACTTGAAAAAGCCAAATGATTCCTGTTTTCCTGCTCCAGAGCTAGGCAAGATTGTGGAGTCAGATTTTGTTTGGCGTGTGTACACCTTTGTTCAAAAATTGGCTTGCTTTCACTGGCAAGGGGATCTGTCTTTCAGCCAAGCTTCATAAAAAACACGATGATGATGTTTAGCTAAGTGGTCCTCTGCAGAGATTTGTAGAGGTCTCTGAGAATTCTACCTTCTAGCAGATTTACCTTAGACTTGGTCTTGCATGCCTCTGAGTAGCACCAAGTCCCATCTATGTGCCCCCAGTAGACATTCCACAGGAGAGAATTTTACCTTTCTGTGCCAGAATTATGCGAATTCTACATGCATATTCAACAGTATAGCTAATGTTAGATAGTCAGTGATACACATCTAATACAGTCTGACTTCAGAGTGAATAGGCTGTTATCTAGAACTTGATAAGAACTGCTATCTGTCTAGTAAGGAAGTATTTGTCAAGTAAGGAATTATCATAGCTGAGAGCCTGTTGCCTTGATGCTGGAAGACTGACTATGCTTTTATTCACAGCTGCATAAAATGGGAGGGGAGGAAAGGAAGGGAAGAAGAGAAAGCAATGTAATTGGTAAGCGTGCTCAGTGGCCACAACGCATTGATTTGTTTCACCAACAGTCCCTCCTAGACTGCAGACCTCAAAACAGGGCAATTACATGTGTAAATGATCGTTTGTGGTACTGTGACACTGTCTCACTTTGAAGCTTGGTTAGCACTCTGAAAGCTAGACCACTGCTGAGAAATACTCATTTCTGTACTGGGAAGCCATATGCTCCCTGAACTTTCATGTAAGGTATGTTCTTTTATGCCTTGCCAATGTTATCTGCTGCAGTGATTTTTAAATTGAATTAGAGCACAGGAAAGCATCAGTTGAAATTCTTCTAGTAAAATATGTATTTCAGATTTGACTCTAGACTAAGTAAGAAATAACAGAGTTCAACTGGAAGAGGGAGAAAGGAGGCTGGTTTACTACTTGAGCTCTGGAATTAATTGCCATGAAGCATTTGGTTGGGGGTTGACGGATGGAAAAGCTTGTGTCTTTCCAGGAACCGAAGATGTGTAACCTCATCTGTTATTGACTTTTCTATGTACACCAAAGGGAGCTGAGGGAGCACCATTCCCCAGGCCTGCCCTCTTAGATTAAAAAGTGAAAAGTAGATTGGATTTTTTTTCCATGGTGGTTCTTAAATGCTGTTGTGGATACAAGGATGACTCTCTGTAAAAAGATGACTGTCTAACACAAACCCAGGCAGGAAAAGCTCAGATTTCTTTCGCAGACCTCTGGGGAGAGGAAACCACTCCTTGCAGGGTGTTCAGCCAGTACAGTCAGGTGGTAGATTGCAGGGTTAGCCCTGCACAGGCTTGTTGGAGCAGTCTCAAACCCCTTGCAGTGTTTCGTTAGGGCTAAAATGCTTTGCCTTACAGACTAGTTAGTGTAGGCTCAGTGATGGAGCAGTGCGGCTGTCCTATACCAGCTCAGCAGTCACTTCATGGCACCACACTGTGCTGGGAACACACAGCCTTGGATATGAAAGCTCTCTGGAGTAGGCACAGTCCTCGTGCCCTTTGCACAAGGGACTTTGCATCCCACTTACTCCTAGCAGTGCTGCTCCAGCACAGGACAGCCTGTCTTACTTCATGGGGAGGGATGAAGAGGACAGTCAGCTATCAGGAACTGCTATTATTCCAGAGAGGTTCTCCTTGGCTGAAAGGTTTGAGTCCAACTTAGGAGTATAGTGAGGAACAAAACCCTGCATCTGGGCCCAGGAATTACCTTCCAGTGAGGCAGGGCAATCTGCAGCGCACCCCACTCTTCCCATGTGCCCAGGCCACAGCTCCTATCTTGCTGTGCTATGCAGCATTCAGCCTGTGCTAGCTGCCGAGACCTTCCTGTTCCCTCTCTGCCCACACTGCAGTGGCTGGGTCCACCTCAGTGGGACTGGGTTCCGATGCTTAAGCCTGTGAGGTTTCGACTGTCAAGCCTGATGTCCTGCAGGTTCTGCTTCTCAATCCAGTGTGTGGATATAACACAGAACTGCTGGTGCTCACCAATTGTGCTGTCATGGGCTTAAGTGTATTATCAGAACACGGATGATAAAAATTCAGTCATCTACATTTTTATACCCTAATCTTTCTCTTCATAAATAAGACCAAAGTGCATGTTATCTAATGAATTTTATTTGTTAATCACTTGGATGGCTGGAATATTTCTCCCCCTTGGGTTATATATATATAAATGAAAATATTGTCAGTGATTTCACAAAATGGTAATTCAGAATAATGGAGAGTTAATCCTCTTTTCATTAGTAAGCCACTTCAGGACATACACTGTGGCAAATTACACTGCATTTTAAGTTGTTCTCAAGTGCTGTGCACTAGAAAAAAAACATTAAACTATTTTTGTGTTGATAGAAGTAATTGTGTGGCTAATTTGGATAAGCAGCATGCATTAGGCACAGCCAAGGAATCTCTTCTTTATGTTCACTATCCACTCTACAGCTGCCAAATGGTATTTCATATAGAGCTCTTTAGCTTTTTTATGTTTAAGAGAACAGGGAGAGAGGAAATAAATTGCAAGGGGTAAAAAAAAAAAAGGAAAAAATCCTCCCCTTATTATACAGTCTATCTGCTGTATAATTCAAAGACTGAACACAGTCTAGTGGCTGGAGCAGTGATATGACAGTGAAAGATCTCCTTTCTGCACCTTGTTCTGAGTCCCTTGAACTACTCAACTCAAAATTTCCAGGAAAGCCCTAGAAAGTCACAAAACATAGTGGTCCATTTTCAAATTGGTTCAAAGGCAGGGGGGAGATGTACCTCCTACACCCCAGAATTTGTAGGGGATTAGTTGATGCTTTTGGAAACACCATGCATGGGCTCTACGGTTTGATAATCCCACAGTTTGGGGGGAGTGAGGACTAGGGTTCATATCTAGAGGTGGAGGTTGGAGCTTTGGTGGTAATGTGTACATTTCTAGTGCTGGATTCCAGATGTAGTGGAATTTTCTGAGTACTTTGAGACAAAAAGCTATCAGTCATTATCTGCATAACAAAATACTATGTTTCTTAATATTTTTGGCTCAACATGCTGTGCTGCAAGCCTCTGTGCTGTGTATAAAGATGCCAAACAATTTGGCAAGATTTATGCCTGGGAATGAAGATTCAAGTCAGCTGTAGAGATTTAAAAAAAGGAAAGGAAAGCAAAGCAAAGCAAGGGGCTAGAGATACACAGAAAAGGATGATCCCTTGCAAGGACCTGTGTAACATCTCCCCTTCTTTTCTGCACCCTTCCCTGACCCAGGGGAGTTCCTCCATCACTGCTCTTGTCCCAAGTAGACATACTGTCTGCCAATTTGTCACTGTGTTTGTGTCCCTGAAGCTACAGATCCCTGATAAGGTCAGAGCCCCAATGGTGTTTCTACAAACGTACAACTGAGAAAGGCTAAACAAATAAAAGGTGGGAATTAAAATGGAGATAGACAATTTTCCTTGCTCTTTCCTTCAGAAGGAACAACTGTAATCCTGTTAGCTAGTCTGTCTTGCCTGTCATAGGGCACAGGGATTCATTGCCTTAATGCCAGCTTCAGCCCATATTTATATAGCAGAATAGTTTAAATTCTTTACCACCCATGTTTACTGCTCTTGGGAGTTCTCCCAGCCCATATAACATCAATCAGCTGTGCTAGTGGGGCTTTTGATCCTGGCTTTATTAAATTCAGTTTGGTGTGCACAAGTGTACCAGCCCTAGGTTTGTACTTGGAGAGCTGTCTGAAAGCTGCTACTTCTGAAAATACCAAGCAATCACAAATTCTTCTGGTTTAGCTGGGAACTGAAGATTTTCAGCATCGGGCAAACACCAAAATGTATAGCATATTTGTAAATGTGGAGGCAGATCTTAATCTTACTCTTGTTTCAATTTTAATGCTTTCAGGCTTTGCTTCCTACCTTTTTACTCATCACAGCTCTGAAAAAGTGGAGTCTGTGATACCTTAAGGGTTGGGTTGTTTGGTTGTTTTTTTTTTTCAAGATGCCAAGGGAGGGATAGAAAATAACCAAAGCAGGCTGACTATCTGTCAGCTCTGGCCTTTCATGAGAAGTCTACAGAAGTAATGACAGTTCCAGTAGACCTTATGCCCACAGCAGTACAGGAGGAGATAAACATGGTGCCCCTGAAAATTAGACAGTGGTTTGACACTCAAGCCTGGGGACTGAATGTATCTACTGCTGTGAAACTACATTTGACAGAAAAAGTGGGAAAAAAAGCCCTGGAATTATGATTAAGAAATTATTTATATGCTTGAAGTGCTTGTTACTGAGAAATTATTCCTATTTTCTTTTCTGATGTATGGAGAGACGATTTATTTATATGTTTTTATTTATCAGGTAGGATTCAAGGCCACTGAAATCAGAGGGCATCTATCTTACAGAGGGTCCAAACCTGAGACCTTCTTGGCTTCCAGACAACTGCAAAAATGCTTTTATTTTTATTTGCATTTTAGCTTAATAACTACCTTATCTAAGACTTTCAGGGAGAAACTGTCTGTAACAAGTATGTAAAAGAGAGGGAAGTATCTAAGAGGAGGTAAGCATGGAGAATACCAGTTCTCCTACACTTTCAAGAACATGTGCAAAAGACTTGAATCGAGTTTGGTAACCTGTCTCCAGGTAAACACTCTCGGTGCTGAAGGCAGGCAAAAGTCAGATCTAATGGCTGAGGGTCTTCTGAAATATGAGGGAGGATCTATTTATTGAGCAAGTTACTTAATACTTAAGAAATGTCCTGTTTTTCCATTTCCAGCCAGCATGCCAGGTACATATCTCCCTGCAGGGTGAAAAAGTACTTACCCTTTTTGACTATGACTAAGCAGAGGGCTGTTTTATAAACTGGAAAGTTCTCCTTGCAGAAGCCAGTGCACATGCTGTCTGGAGAGCAGTGTTTGTACTTGGGAGGAGGGTAAACACTGCTTTGGTTTCTAAGCTTTTCATGACTCAAAGTACATCAGTTGAACTGAGAGCTGGTTAGCTGCAGTAACAAAAGCTTGCTTTGTCAGATGGTTTAACTAAATGAATTTAAAACAGTGCTCCTTGATATGCCACCCCCATGACATTTTACTCAGACCCCAAAAGCTGGCAAGAGCTGTATGCTGTCCTGTATAACTTGGCACTGCTGCACCCCAGGGAACCGCAATGAAGTACAGCCCTGCAAAGGTTCCCCAGGTGGCTTTTTCCCCCTAACACTAGACCAAAAAAACTTGATTTTGTACAAATACTTCTTGGGAAGGAAGAGGAGTGAGTCCTTTTAAAATAAATCTTTCTCTAAAAGAGCCCAAAAATAATTAAGCAAAGTGTCGTACATCCGGAACTGGAAATCCCTGGGCTACCTGCAGAATACTCAAGAATAACACAATCCTGTGCTCCTTCTTCCTGTCCTAGGCTTCAGCAAAAACTGTCATTTACTTCAGCTCTTTTATTTTATCCTGCGTTCTTATGCTGGAAGTGTTCAGGGACTGTAAAATAGTTAATCCAGTGCATTTGTCTTTAAACAGTAAAACTAGAAAAACCATAGCCTCTGTGAAATTATTTCCCAGCCCCTCCTGCTGTGAATATTCAAAACTAACCAGCTATTTCAATGAATTTCTAAGCCACTGATGACTCTTTAAAACCTTATTTTTTGCCCTCATTCTTTATTGTTGACTGAACTGGTTAATGTAAAACAGATTAAGCTGAGATTTCATTAAATATTATGAGAGTGCCCAAAGAAACTTAAAACACAACGTCATCTGAGGGAATTGTAATTCAGTTGGAAAAGTTAGATTTGACTGGAGGGTGGAGTAATTAGCAAAAAATAAGCAAAATGTTCTGGGACGGATGTTACAAAAGCTTGAAAAATTGCATTTCTATTCCTAATTTTTAAATCGAAATTATCTGTAAGATAAATACAGTTCTGGCACCTCATTTCCTTGTCTATAAAGTCATTTCTGTAACATGACCAATTGGTTTACTAAAAGCCTAAAAATTATACTTAAAAAGCCATTTTGACTCTCCAGTAGTTTTAAGCTTTTTTTTCCTCTGTGACAAGCTTATGAAGTTATTAGTTACCTTAGAAAATTTGCCAGCTCTCAGTCCTCTCCCTAGTTTAGTAAACTAGGTAATTAAAGGAGGAAAAGCAACACAAGAAGTACAGCAGAAAAGGTATATAGCTTAGCCTTACCTGTAAGCTTAGGTGGGTGCTCTGGGTAGCTGGGTCCTGCTAAGTGTGGCAGAACGACAAAAGAAATCTTACCAACTTTGCCACTGGAGTCTATTTTTAGAAGAGGATTTGCTGCCTCTGACCTTGAGTGCTACACAGTCCAAAGGGAGATCTTTACATCTGCTGGTAAAACTATTCCCTGATGTGACCCGAAACATTAAACCTGGTAATTTAGTTACCCAGTCTTGGTATGACTAAGATAATGTGATGCCTGTGTGTTGACTATAATAAAACAAAACTCATCTTTTATTTTCTTGTCCCTTGTCAAGCCTGATGCTATGTTTACTACTGCATGTGGGTTAGGAGCATTGCAGTGCTGTTTTCTGTCATGCTCTGTGCAAGTGATTTGGCACTGGCACAACAACAGGCAGTGGGAATGAGCTTGACAAGATCCTTATCTCTTTTGTGTTCATTACCATTAAGACATCTTCCCCTGCTTGGTCAGATTGATCAAAGATCAAATCTGATTTCCTCCAGTGTCAGAGCCACACCCCTTCAACTCCAGCTCTTTGTCCACTGTGAGCATGGTGACCTTATTAGCCCCTGTCTGCTAGAGGGATCAGTGTTCACGTGTGGGAAGCTGGTGCACAATATCCTCTCCCCAAGCATTTGTTCTGCAGCAAACCAAGCCTCAGCGTTGCCAACTTGGACGACATCATCAGGATTAATGTGGTTTTGGTTCTGCTGGAGCCAGGCTTGCAATGACATAGGAAGCTCCAAATGTCACTTGATTATCCATATTTCTCAGGGCAAATTCTTCAGATCTATCGCCTTCTGCCTGGGAGTGGGAGAAGGTGGCAAAGGGGTCAGTCTGGATGAGTGCATGACCCTGGGAAGTAGCCCGCTGGTCTCTGCACCTGCTTTCTGGAGCCTCCTGGCCCCTTCTGTTGAGATGACCATCTTGGAAATGGTCTCTCTGAGCAGGTCTGTAGGTATGCTTGCCTGTCTTTCTGACTCACAGCACTCCCTACTTTCACCCCCCTGAAAAGCATATAGAAAGCAGCCAGTTGTTGATGAATACCCACTATGGACCTTTTCTCTTCTCATGCAAAACCAGGAGCGGTCTTTGCTGAATGTAAGTGCCTGTACCTGACCAAAGTTTCAGGTTGGCCAGTCATTTTTTCCAAAAGTATGCAAGTCCCATGGTAGGTGCCATTAATTTTCAGTGGGACACAAGTTGCTGTGTCAGTTATTTTTAATGTTACTTCAAATCCTTCCAACAACCTTCATTGTCCCCTGCCTATTTAAAAGATAAAAGTTCATCCCAGAAGGACCAGGACCAGACTTGGTCATGGTCTCTGTCTAAGTACTGCAGTACAGATATGAAGCAGTAACAAACTGTTTCAGTTCAGGTTCTAGGCATTGGATTTGCTGCTGTTTCATGCTAACAGCATCACTCTAGCCAAGTTTCTGTATTACAGAGCAGCCAAACTCCTCCCTGCCAATTATTCAGATAGTTGCTCTTAAAATGAGAAAGAGCTTAGATGTTAGAAACCTGCTGTGGCTTCTAAGTTACCTTGGAAGGTTGTTGTGCAAATTAATTCTATAGGGGTAACACAGAAACTCTATGAAGAAAGAGATACAGACCCATATAACAGAACCTAGCAGGGATTGGTTTATTTTTATCTTTGCAGGCAACCCAGTATGGGTGAATATGGGTAAGATGATACAGCAGACCAGCAGTGCTGGTGAGGGAGGCTGCTCTGTGAGGTGCGCAGTGGACGGTCTGTGTGCTGTGGGTGACACGGTGCGGAGATACACAGTGGTATGTAGCTTCTGTTGGGCTGTCACTCCCTAAGGTTGTCTTTCTGATGTCAGACTGATGGCATGACAGTGTTTTGCGGTATTGTTTTTTCAGGCTGACATGTTGGGTTCCAAGAATATTAAGTTGAAACAGAAGTATTTGGTTGTCTGACTGGCTGTCAAAACAATATGAGCCCTTTTGCCCCTCGCTCAGTAGGGTCCCAAGAACTCATAGACAGGGATCATTCTACTCCTGGAATAATGTTCTATTTTTGGGACCAGTTAATATGTGTTTCTATTAGTTTTTTTACATAAAAAATGCTAGCTGATGAGACATTCTGTGAGGGGCCAATGACTTAGAGTGCTGTGGAGCCTGGACACATAGAAAACACACCAGACAGTCTCTTATTTTGGACGAGGTAAGCACCTACCCTCTGGAAAGTTGAATGGTTGCCTTGGGCTCCTAAAAGCAGATGTTTGCCATGTTATTGGACACTTCTGAAAACCTTGGCTAAGCTGATGATGGTGCTTTGAACATGCAGTTCACTCCCCCTTTCCACAGCCTTGCATGCAGTCAGCTTGCTCTTGCTCTGTGTGCAGGTCCCTGCTCCTGCCTGCGGTCACCCACTGGCCTCGTGTGCCTGACTAACCAAAACAACTGCACCAGGCCCAGAACATGACCCTGGGTAAAAATTCATTATCCCTTTTTCATGTGTATTCTGAAAGTATCTAAGAGCCAACAAAGAACAGGACAGGCACTATTCAGATGCATGATAAAAGACAATTCCTCCAATTCAAAGCTGATATTCTAGATAAAAAGGCTTAGATGACACCTAAACAGAGTGAGAAAATCTGGCCAAAATGTCATTGACCAGCTTCATCGGTGGCAGTTTCTGTGGCACAGAGTATGGAAGCTATTGAGAGCTAAAGGCCCATTCAGGGGGGGAAGAAGTGGGAAGAGGGGGGAAGAAGTGGGAAGTGGGGGGAACAGAAGTTTAAAAAAGGGGGGGAGGGCAAAAAAAAAAACCAACTTAGGAGGACTGAATTTCTTCAGAAAGCACTGAGTAAAGAAAAGGCGAAGGGAGAGAAATGGTAGATTTCTGTCGAGACCACACTAGAGGTACAGTTGGAAAAATCTGACACTATTTTCTAAGGCTTGAAATTTTTATGTTACTTTAAAGTGAAAGCTTTGAGTAAAGCTCTGCTTTAGAAGTCTTCCCTCCCCCATCCCAACCTGGTGAACTGGAAGATTTTCTCTTTGCTACAAAGTATGCTATTATTTGGAAAAGCTGGGGTTTTAACAATTGCATGAGAAGAATAAGTATATAATTATATAAGATTGGCCTAATGGACATTTGCAGCTGTACTGAGATGCGAACATGACGCAGAAACCATTGTTTCCAGTTGTTTGGCAAAAGTTAAGAAACCTTATATATATATATATATTAAAGTTAACCATAAAGTAAATCCAGATGGTTCTCTCTTGCACAGACAAGCAGTCTTCAAACTCGACATATAGCTATAGCCTGGCTATAACTTGTTTTGATGACTGCAGATAAAATGTTTTAAATGGCTGTGCACCCTCTTCACAAAATGCTGCATGCCCTTGATTCTTGCTGAAGTCAACTGGCGTTTTTGCAGCAGTACATAAAACTTGTTTGACAATACCTTGTGTGCATGAGTATGTAGTTGGGTATTACTTGTTTAATTTCTCTTTCTACTGAAGTATTGCTTAATGGTCCCCATCAGGGGTTTGGGCTCTGCTGAGGCAGGCATTGCAGACTCATAAAACAGAAAGGACAGTTGCTGCCCTGTGTAACTTCCCACTTGAACTTGAGCTTGTTCTTGTCTCTTCATCTACTTAAGGATTGATGGAAAATTTTGGTGGCGTGCTTATTTTTGATTGATGTATTCAGAATTTTATTTGATTCTTTAATAACCATCATCTGTTGTGTTCATTACTTAATTTCATCTAGATGTCAGTTGTGCTAGCTTCTATCAGCAGGGGAATCAGAATTACTTTGCCTTGCAAGACCATTCTGCAAATCAAGTCAAAGCAGCAGCTTTGCTTCACAGGGCAAAGATTTAAGTGTCTGAATGTTTTAAGTCAACACATTAGGAGCACTTGTAAAGTTCTGAAAAAAGGGGAACTGAAGGGTCCATCAGAAATGATAGACTCATGGTACGTTACTTTTTATGTTAGTTTGTTGGATGTTTTTTAAGTCAATAAGCAAGTGTTCTTGTAGATAACAGTTGATGTTGTTTGTCCAAGTAGTATAACAAATAGGAATACTGTTTTATGAGCTGCTTAAGCAGTTATTGTCAGAAGGGCAAGCTGGATTTGACCTGGTAGGAGTCAGATTTAATGGCTGGTGAGCCTCTCACTAAATCTCTGACAGGGCTAATAGCCCAGCAGTAGTGGCTGTGTTTGTAGGACAGTATATAAGGCTGGGGATGAAACAAGGCTCCCTGGGGACTAGGAAGGAAGGACCCCAGTCCTGAACAAGTCCTGGCCTTCCCTGGGCTTGTGGGGGGAGGCTGGGGCCATGACTCTGAAAGGCATTTTGTTCTGAAAGGCACTGTTCTGCTTTTTCTCTCACTGTCAACAGAAAAAAATGTTCTGGGAGATTTGTGTTGAAATGGAGTATAGATCCCAAGGCACAGTAATGTGGAAAATAAGGGATGAGGGCTTTCTTGTAACCTGCCCTTACCGAAGAATGCTGGGAATAGGAAGAGCAGGGGGCCCCAAACTGCTTACCGCTGTTTCCCAGTCAGTGCTAAGAGGTAGTCCTTCGAGAAGAGCACCTGCCAAGGAAATCCTACACAGAGAAAGTATTAGCCATTGAGTATATACGTCTGTGCAGGGCACCCTTATGTGCTTCTGAGGTCCAAAAATGGGACGCTTCCAATTGGTCACAACATGTAAACTGCTCTACAAAGAAAATAGCATTCCCAAAATTCAAGGTGGTTTTGTCCCTAATATCCCACAGTATCACACATACAGAAGTGCACTTAAATCTCTTGGTAACATGTTGGGAAACTGTCACAGTCTGTTTCTACTCTTATTGTTCACTGTGGCAAGAAAGTTTTTTCTTATTATTTCCTTAATAACGTATTGCTGCAGATTCCAGAAACATGTGGTCTAACCCATTCCCTAAGCAGAGCATGTTTTGAAAAATAAACAAAAATAATAGATACTTGCTATGTCACTCTCACCAGAAAGTTTTGTCCAGACATGCTGAGAGCAGGTTTTGGGTCAGCATAATCTCATGGTATACAGAGTGCCAAATCCAGACTTCAACGGAGCTCAGAGCCAGAAACTGGATTGATGTTTACTGTCCTCTTGATACAGGCTTCTGACTCATTGGCAGTGCAGATCTGGAAACACAAGAGCTGCTGTGCTGGTGCCGTTAGCCCGGTGTTTGTGCCGCTGACAGCAGTCAGCAACAAACGCCTTAAAGTATGTGAAATCTGTGCTCCCCACTTATGGGCTAAATTTTCTGCCCCACAGAAAATCTGTTTAATCTCTCCACTCCACCTCCCTAGATAAAGCTTGGCTGGAAGCCTGAAGCCTGAAGTTTTACAGCTTTTCCAAAATAATTTCTTTTCTTCCAATGTAAATTGTCTCTGGTGGCGGTTTTTCTTATTTATGTGACTGATATTCTCTTTAACATTTCTATGCTCTTTGCCACCAAGTGTTCTGATAATGAGTTCAACAGACCAAATGATGATGATAACTATAACTTATAACATTAACTGGTTTGAAATATGTCCCCTTTTCATTTTTAACTAAGTAAGCTTGGGGAAGGTTTGCTGGACCACTTCTCAGGTGCAGCTGTTCTGCTGTACTCAGAACATCTGGTCCTGTGGTACCATATGGCTATGACCAACCATACACCTAGAAGTAATCAAGTGCACCTCATGTCATAAAAACCCACAACAGCAAAACAATGCCTCGTAATCCACCAGGAATGCTCCACACCACCTCAGGGCAAGTGCCTTTTAATGGTTTTTTGCTCCGAGTTTGATCAGGTTCCAGACCCTTTTAGGCTGAGAACACCATAAAAGTTGGAAATTAGGTACTCCATTTCAGGAAAAAATGCAAAAGCCAGACCTAGTAGTTATGTGAACTAGAAATAGAGTTGTTACACTATGAGAGATAGCAAGACTGCCTTAATAGATGGCATTCAAGTGCAGCTGTTTATGGGTCTTAACTGGTGTTGGCCTATGAAATGCATACTTAGAAAGGAAATCAGGGAAAGCTAACACATGCCTGGGGGCTTTGAAGTTGTTATTATCATCCACATGCATAAGAACAGGAGATCCTCTCTAGTCCAGTAAGTACTGAGAAATGAATGAGTTTGGCTGGCACATACATCAAAGGTCTTCACTTGTAATTTGCTTAAGAGATTAAAAATTAAATACGAGGGAATTATTGTGGAAGAGCTAGCTTCTGTTTTTTCACCCTTGCAGCAGGAAAGAAGAACAATTGAGCACCTCTTCTGACTGAAAGTGATTACTGAAAAGCATTCTGACAACCTTGAGCAAAAAAGCAGTTGCATCTTAGTTTCACTGACATCAAATAAACATTTGATTTACTGAGACCAAATTGGACCTGTCCGGTGCCAAGGAGTGTCTTTGAGAAGCAAACAAACTTGATAAAGTCTTTTTTTACAGAACCACAATCTCTAAAGCAATGCATTGCCAGACCATAGAATGTGCTCTGCATTTTAGCTACCAGAAAGGCTTTGCTTTCAGAAATAAAATAATAAAACCTAGTGACAAACACTTAAAGCTTGCTACTGTTCCCTTTCCTGTCAAATGTGGTTTTTATTGAGGTTCTTCAAGAGACTGAGTAACCACTGGGAGCAGACAGGGTTGTCAAGTTATTAAGCTATGGTTGGACTGGAAGATAGAAAGGCTTGATAACAACTGTGATTGTCTGGGACAAGACTGACTATGAATGCTTTTGAGGTGGAAGGAGGAGAGAGGTAGCTTCCTTGAGAAGCTTCCAGTACGAATGCAGAATGTGGGAAACCCTTATTTTAGGGGTTTGAGGGAAAACTGCGATGAATTTTTGATAAAGGTGCAGAGATGTTGGCAGAGGTCTAGATCATTTAAGTCTTCCCATCCCTTGTCCTTTGCTATTGCCAAGTCAGAGATCTTGTGGATCTCTGAACCAAGATCTCTCTTCAGAGATCTTGGAGTCTTTGAATCAAGACCAGATACCTTAAAAAGAGCCTGGCCTTTTTTGGAGGTGATATAAGAATTGACGGGTGTTAGTCTACAGCCCGTATGATCCAGTATGAAAGATGCTGACTGCAGCTAATTTCCATGTTCATTTTAGGCTTTCTTTGGTAGTGTAAAATTTGTATTCTTTGCTGATTTTCTATGCAGCATGGGCTTTAACAACTTTTTTCCCCTTCACCATACAAACGCTTATTAAATGTTCTTGGTCCACATAATCTTATTTAGATTGGAATTTTACCATCCCTTTTATATTCCAGTAAATCATAAAATGGTTAGGGTTGGAAAGGACCTTAAGATCATCAAGTTCTAACCCCCCTGCCATGGGCAGGGACACCTCACACTAGAACATGTTGCCCAAGACTCCATCCAACCTGGCCTTGAACAGTGCCAAGAATGGAGTATTCACAACTTACCTGGGCAACCCATTCCAGTGCCTCACCACCCTCACAGTAAAGAACTTCTTCCTTATATCTAACCTGAGCTTCTCCTGTTTAAGTTTAAATCCATTACCCTTTGCCCTATCACTACAGCTCCTGGTGAAAAGTCCCTCTCTGACATCCTTGCAGACCCCATTCAGATACTGGATAGTCCTAAAAACATTCTGGCTGTAACTTTATTGTACCTAGAACAGAACATCATCAGTCCAGCCCATTTGTTGGTTTATGTCATGGAGGCACAAGACGGGAGTAATAAAAATGAGTGCATGTTTCCCAGTCAGAATTAATCAACATTTATAAGCATTGCCAGTCTTTATTGAGATAAAAGTTAAAATAGTCTCTTTTTGTGAAACCAGCCGGTCTCTCCCACATCATTAAACTCATCCACACAAACACACTTGCACTGAGAATTTCAAGGAAAGCTTTTAGCTTGACCCATTGCTTTTCCATTAATGCTCCCCCATTTCTCCACAAATCCATTCAACACACTTTATTCCAGTTGTTACAGAGGCTGATTTCAGTATAAATGTTGGATCAGTCCCCTGCATTTTCCTAACTTACACTGAAGTGACAACCAGTTGTTTTCAAAGAGTATTAGCATAGAGGATTTTCATGTGAATGTAAATGAACTCTGAGCCATGACAGACCTGAGAATACCACCCTGTGCCAGAGAGGAGAAAGCGGAGAGGTGTTGGGAGATGCTCTGCCATCAGAAAGGGGGGGCGAGGAGACAGGGCTGGCTGTCAGGAGCCCCAGCTTGAGCAGTAAAACCATGGGGAAGATGGCTGGGTGGTCAGTGGTCTCCTTTTTTCCAGGAAAAAAGGACTTGGGGCTGAGATGCAGAACTGAAGTTTTTGAGAAAATGGAGCTATCAGCAGGAGTTGCAGTTATAGCTCATTTGCTAGTGGAAAAGTAATATATATATAAAAACAATGCATCATTTTACTGCTAAGCATGGTTTTGAAATGTCTTGAATTTTTTAGTCATATGAATAAGCCTGGTTTTAGAGAGAATGGTGCTGCATGCCAGAGATAAGCAGGTACAGGTTTTACCTATTGACTTGTCTTTAAAAAGGTGGGGAGAGAACCTAAAGGAAGAAAAACTTGAAAGTAGAATACATCAAATATTGTTTCCTTGGAAACAAAAAGGAAGATTACATCACAGGGCTTTAAGCCTATAAATAGTCATCTAGCAGTGCAGATGCAGCAGAAGAAACTCTTGTTCCTAGAGGGAAAATTTAGAAAAGAGGATGACCTCCCTTTAGACACTGCTGTCACAATGCAGTCAGCGCAACCTGATCTTGAGAACTAGCAGTAAATTTAGCTGATAGTATATGACAGTCTTCTCTCAATTAGCTGTAGCATTCAGCTCGGGGAACTGGTTCAGTTGGTGAGAAGAGGTACAATTTTCAGGCTGCTATAAATACCATTGGTGTCTCCAGAGCCCTGCTATGCTGCTGTGGCAGAAATTACTGGAAGTCTTCAGTCTGAACTCTAAATCCTTCAGGCAGCCATGACAGGATAGTGAAAACCTCAAGCCCATATTAATGTTCATGAGAAACAACCTGGGCAAAGCAGCACAACGCTCTGGGGGGAGTTCAGGCTTTGGGCAAGAGGAGATGCAGCTCACTGGAGCCTGTTCTCCCATGGTCCCAGCTACATTCTGCCCCTTTTTCTCTCTCTTTAGCCATCTCCCAGTCACGCGACTGTTGTGCCTGGGGCTGAAACATTCCTCTATCCCACTGACGGCGAGCAAGCTGAGGAAGGTCTAAAGGCAAGCACAGAGGGACGGTGGCTTGGCATGCACCAGGCTGCTGCCCCTCCAGCCTGCTGCAAGCTCGTGGGTCCAGCTGTGTTGGGGAGTAGTCTGTTGCATCCTGCTAGTGTTAAGTGTTGCTGGCAAGTGTTTTATGTTTCAGAGTTACGTTTCTTGGTGCTACGGAATATTTATGCCATTAATTGCTAAACCAAATAATACAAATGTTTTCATTGTTACAGCTGGGTTCCTTTAGACTATGCATCATCTTACAACCTTTACTTTTTCATGACATGCAACTTTCTGCTTTTGCAGCTGAACTCATATCAGTATGTGTATACAACACTGCTAAAAGGGTAGCTTCAAAATTGGCAATTCATGCATCTTATGGGCTAATGTAGCTAAGTCTTCCTTCGAAAGACTAAAGGAATAAATTGTATTATTATTATATGGTCTTTCCAGATGTTTTAAAAAAATTGATTGGCTATGGCTCTGTTAGGAAACAACCCCCTTCCAATTGAGACACAGATTTGTTCCATCAGTTTGTACTTGATAACACTGGCCCTGGTCAAATTTCCACTTTCTGATGGGAATCCTCTTGGTTTGAGTAAGGATCTTAGTGTCACTGATGGCTCATAAAGGGCTGTTCCTTCCCAAAGCTGACAGCAGGTCTCGGGGCTGCTGGTAAGTGAAGGAATTTGTCAAATGTCCCAGTGTCACAGATGTTGATGATGCTGTAATATATATGTATGTATCCACCCTTCCCTGGCACTGCTTTCTCTAAGGCATGGCCAAGTAAATGAAAGAGCATGTGCTCCCAGCTGCTTTAGCTCTAGGACATGGCTGTGGTGTACCAGGTGGCAGTATTCCAGCTCTCATAGCTTTTTTTTTCATATCTCATAACATGGTACACACTCCCAAATCTGCCAGAGAATCTCAGCTTTCCTTGGCAGAGAGGAGGAAAAATATAAGTTTATTGCCCTTGTCAAGAAAATCATGAAAACAATGAACCTGAAGACAAATAATAATAATAAAATCACATGCTTTCTAAAGACATTCTCACAGTGGGAAAGTGGAGGACTTGATACACGAGTTCTGAACATCTGGGGCTGGCAGAAATTCAGTTCCTGCTTAGGTAGATGTGGGGGTCATTTGTATGCATGTCTGAACATAGCTGTGATTTTGGATCCAAGGTTTTTATTACCATAGCAAACTTTAAGATCCCAAATCCGTAAGTTCTAGTGCTAAGGGAAATCTGGATAAGATTTGAACCTTGTAGTTTGTGTCAGTCTTTAGTTTAATCTTACATTTCAATTTCAATGAACTGTAAGGGATTTGACATACTTCTTTTCACGGGAAAAGTGGTTGGGGTGGAGAGAGGATCCTGATATGATGGTGCTTTGTTTGACTTGCTTGGGTTTGCTGCTGCAATCTCTCATCTCTGAGTCATTGTGCCTGCACAGTTTGCTTCACCCACCCAAAAAAATGTCTGTGCCACATTGTGAACTGATATTCCACAGTGCAGTATTCTGCCAGTACAATCACACCCCTCCAGAAGCGCTCTTGCTGTACACACAGGATAACTACTAAAATACAGAATTTTTTGCCTCCCAGGATTTTTTTCCAAGTAGCCCAAAACTTCTTTCTTTTTTAACAAGTCAGCACTTTTGTTGGCAGGCAGTCATTTCTGAGCATTGGAATGACTGTCATCAACGTGACTAGCCGGAAAAGGTGTATTCATCTGTTGATGTGCTTTTGGATGACTGGCCAGACGGACCCTTATAGCACTGACACTTGACATCTGACCAAAAGGATCTGGAATAGCAGAGATGCAGGTAAGTTGTTGTATGTCTGGTGTGAAGCAGGATGGATTAGAAACTGGAGGACTTCCTGGAGGTTATAGTGATTGTAAAATCAGGGTGTAGCCACGTGGAGGCATAACTGTGTCTAAACTAATGTTGTAGGCTGGTTTTTTCTTCCATGGATGTTGACAGTAGGAAAAGACATCAGGTGAATTGATGGAAAGCAACTTTGATTGTAAAATCTAAATATTCCTTTCCGTCACTGCCTTCTCCCAAGCGCTCACTACCTCCCTAAAAAGCAACCTACAGCTATTCTGCCTCATCAGATGAGCTGTTTGAATTAAAGCCACTCTGTAAGACTAACATGCATGCAAGGACTGTTTTCCTTGGTACAGTTTTCATTTCTTGTTGTGAGATGTCTCCTACATATCTGAATTTATCAAAGGAAATTAAGAAGATGGTCAGTTTGATTTCTAATCAGTTGTGTATTTGGCTCATGCATCAGCTAATTACATACACACAATTAACAGTTGCACCTGAGCAGTGTGCTGCTTAGCCTTCCAGTGTGCAAAGCATGCAAGGCTGTGATTTCCTCAGGACAGCAGAGGAGGGAGGAAGGCATTGTCCCATGGGCTGTGCAGTATCTGGTCCACACAGCCCCTGCTGGCTGCCTGACAGGGGGTGGTATTTCTTCACAAGTGGAGATTATTCAGCTGCAGGACTCTTGGCCAGACAGCATCTTCTGGCTGCTGTTTCTTGAAATTGTCTTGTCATTGGCCATTATAGACCAACTCTTTAGAAACATTCCCTTTGTGGGTTACCTGGCCAAATCACATGTACCCCCAGGCATGCTCATAGCTACAGAAACTGTGCGGCTGATTGATAGTTATCTATGCACAGAGGATTAGAAATGCAAGTCAATAAATAGAACAGAAAGTAAAGAGTAAATTTAATTTTCCAAATATCTGTAGTTTGAATAGACTCTGATAAAATGCTCTTCTGAGAGTGGCAAAGAAAAGTATCTTTGAGTCCAGCCCTGGGATCCTGCTGTGTGTCTCTTGTGAATGAGTAATGAAAAGTGGCCATTCATTGCTGAATGATTATTTTTCCCTTTCAATGGAGTCGGGGGGGGGGGGGGGGAACCCCCCAAAATCCAAGTCTTCTATGAGCCCAGCAGGCAAAAAGCATCAGGAAACCTCTGAAGGGAAGAAAAAACTTATGAATAAAAAATTGGGGCAGAGCAAAAGGGCTGTTGTGTATGAAGAGCAGATGGGAAAACGTTGAGTTTGAAGTTTAAAAGACAAGAATCTGAATCTCATTCAGCTGAGCAGGGGGAAGTGGTTTGGGTTTCCTTTCCTCGCAGATTGGCTCCATTTGATGAATTGTCGTGATGTGCTATAAATGTTTAAGATTTATAGGAGAGGCTCCAAGTAATACTAATGAGCAGTTAAAAATAGATATGATAGGAAAATATAAACTGACAGACAGATCATCCAACATACCAATAATTTCATAATCACACAACAGTTGCCAACTGAAGATGGGAGACGTGGCATGAAAATGAGCTTTTGTTTTTCACATCTGAAAATTAAAGGAGTCAGAGTGGAAACAGATGTTCTCCAAAACAATGTGTCAGAATAACTCTAGTAACAGCCAATTGTCACCAGAGCTGAACAAATAATTCCTTGCTCACTCTTTGCTGGCTGATGGTTTTCCAAGGACTGGTGGGGGTTTTGTTAAGAACTGATCTATTGATTGATTGATTGATTGTTAGTAACATAAATGTTTTTGGTGCAAAAATTACCAGTGTCTCACTGCTTACAGTTCTGTGCTTTCCAGGTTTGAGGAATTTTTGTCAAAGAACTGTTGGTCCTCCAAAAGAAATCTTCAGAGCTTTGACAAATAATTTTTGTGATTATTTCATTGTTGATATTAAATGATCAGATGAATTAATGAATTATACTTATTATTGAATTAGGAGGGATTAGATTAATTAGATGCTTTACTTTTATAGAAAAGGGTTTGTAGAGCAGCACCTGCCTTTCAGAAGAGTTTACACTGGGAATGACTATCTTTGTCTACTACAGCAGCAGACTTGTTGAGCTTTTATTTTCAGGGTCTGTCTGCTGAACACCTAGAGAAAAGAAACATTCCAGGCAGTTGGTGATGTATGGGCAGATTGAAGAATCAAGGATCCTTTGTGCTGCTGTATCTCGGTGTGTGCTGGGTGCCTGCAGAGCGCACTAGAAGATCTTTGTGATCATGAAGATGACTGGCAACAAGCAGGATCAGACGCAGCACCTAGAAGACCTTACCCATTGGCAGGTGGCATTTTGTGTGAGTGGAGGCTCTGCCCACATCTTGGGCCACAGACAGATGGGAAATGGGACCTGAATCCCAGACCTGCTTTTGAATTTTACCTGAAGTTCAGTAACTGGTGTCTTTGTCACCTGGCTGGATTTTTGCCTGCAGATTTTCTCTTTGTACTACTGTGAAAATATTTTTCTTCACAGTGGTGTTTCCACTGGGAGAATCCTTGTCTCCACTGTAACCTCTCTGAGGGTGGTTTCAAAAGTTCATCGGTGGAGAGTACTGCATGTTGTTTTGCAGTCTTCAGAAGCCCCATTATAAAGTGAAGTAAAATATGTTATTCTTTTTCTGGTCCTATTTTTGCCCTGACATGGCACCATCCTATTGTCTGAAAAGTGGGCAGAGCCATATAGGTGTTCTGAAGGATTTGATAAAGCCAATGTGGGCTTCACTAGGATTTATTGATCAAGTGAGAAGCACTGGATGGGACACGGCATGGCAACATCATGGAAGTTGTTCTGTGGCAGGGTGGAGAATGGCTACTGACAGAGGAGGAAGGAAAAGGATGACTTTTCTAGCCGGTGAGACAAGAATAAAGTTGCTTGAACAGCTGGAGGTGTTGAGCATGAAAATGATGGAAGGATGTTATGGAAGCACAAGCAGGAGGAGGAGAGGCAGAGCCAGGTCCTCAGCTAACATTGCTGGGTATTTTTAGGACTGCTTCCTGAGAGTCCTTTTTGTATATAAACAGACAAGGTTCCAGGAGGCAGCAGTGAGGGGGAGTGGTGTAACTCAATGATACTTGTACTGCAAATAGTACATTGCAAAGAGCAAATTATTTGACTTCATTAAACTGCAGCCTCCTGCAACAGATCAAAGGGTCTGGTTTCTAAGCAAAATAATTGTAGCCTAAAGAAAACTTAACTGTTAAAAGCCTCACAGGCCCTAGATTCCTGTTTGACTTGGCTTCAGGAGCTGCATATACTCTTCGAATCTTAGACTATCAAGTACATTTGCAAAGCACAAGCTATGACTTTCTCCACAGTAACGCATAGATAGCCTTGTTATTGGGAAAGCACAAGAAAAAAGAAATAACAGGAGGAGGATTATGTCTGGCAGGTGGACTTGACAGTGCTTTGTAATTCTGGAGGGACTGTCAGTAGTGGGGCAGATCTGATAAAGACATTGGGGTTATGCAGAAGAAAGTCACCAGGTCTTTGTGGGCAGTGCTGAAGTTGAAGCAAAAGTGAAAGCCACTGCCTCAAGTGGAACCAGGCCAATGTAACACAGGATCAGGGGATCTGCCTGTGAGCCTGCTCCATCCTCACCTACAAGTGCTGTGTGTTACTTAGGGTGCTGTACCCAAAGAGTGGTCACGTGTACGATGAAGGTCATGAACAAAATGGCTACTCTGTCATGTGGTCAACTTAGGCTTGGTACTCAACTCTGACAAGTCAGTCTTTGCCACACCTAGTTTTTCAGCTTTGTAGTCTATTCTGGCCCCAGTTCAGATTTTCTCTCTCTCTTTCTCTTTTTGGTAAGACAAAAAGGGCAAAAGTTATGAATAAAGAAGGTCCCAGATGAGGGCCATCCTTGCTACAGCAGCCGCAAAGCCACCTTTTCAAGAAGGAATGAATTAATGCACCTGCAAGAAACAGGCTGACACTCTTAGCTGTTGCCATTACACATCGTGGGTACCTGGGCAGTAACCTGGCTGACATTTCTTTCATGGGAAACCTATCACTGGCATCATCTTTTTCCATGCAACTTGTTGAAAATTTCTGTCCTCTTTTCCCTTGGCTCCTTGCAGAGCAGATTTATGGTCCCACTTTCCTTTTACAAATAAAACCCTAAGTGCAAATCCAAAGGATAAATAATGCAGTACAGACGTGCCTGCAGCAATATTCTCTATATTTATCATTGCTAAGAGTCTGGGAGGAAAAGCTGGTGAAGGCTAGATATCTTATATGAGAAAACTATTCTCATGCTCTCATGCCAGCTCTGGAAGCTGGAGAGCACTCCTGTTGTGCTTTTCCCCAAACATCCCGCTGCAGCTCAGGAAACTCCAGATGCCTTGTCTAAGACGTCCGTCTTCCCTCACAGGCTTACCATGTGGGAAGTACACCAGCTCCGCCATGGTGCAGGAGGTTGCTCCTTCATAAGAAGTGTAAATAAACCTCAGCGTTTACTCTGTGCTGGGTAAGAAGCAAGCGTGGAACATCAACGCTGCTCTGTCCATTAATGCATCTCAATCTGCTGTTCTGTTCACTTCCACCCTGCCTGCAATCTCAGCTGACATTGCTTTTGACAGGTAATATTTAGCTAGTCGAGCAAGTGTGATTACAGCAGAGGCACCACACCTGCAGGGGATTGAGTGGGGCTTCTTCTGCCTGACTCAGCAGCAGCAAATTGACAGCTGTATGCCAGGACCAAATGCTGTAGATGTTAGCAAGGATGGCTGTGATGGAAAGAAGCTATTCCTTGTTTCTTGGGCCGAGCCGGTGACTTGCAAGAAGTCAGCAACTCTGAATCTTGAAATTGCAGCACAAGATGTACCTGGAACTACCCCCAGTATTGTTTTTGATCTCTTTGTCTTGACTCCAGCTCTAATTCTAAGGCACTTTTGCTTAACTAATCCCAAGGGCAATAAGTCATTTGAGTGTGCAACACATTTGGGTTGGAAATTAGGACTGCTTAATTGTCATCGGCTACAGAGCCTGCTCCTCCGTCCCTGCCAGGCCACCTCCATGATGCTGCAGCCCTTGCATCAAGGAAGGTAATGGTGGGCTCAGGTACTGTCATCTGCTGGAGGATAGAGAAACTGCAAGGAGATATGGGGGACCTGCCTCCCATTGTCTGAACTTCACAGCAACGGAAAGTGTTGGAACCAGCTCAGGCTCTTCTAGAAGGGGATTTTTTGTCCTGGGCTTGAATAGCTACTTTGTCGTCTTAGAGTCAGTGTTTTTGACCTCTTGGTCTTCATTGTTTGGTCGGGGCTTTCCAGGTTGAAGAGGAAGCTTCCACTCTACGCCTGTGACAGCAGTGACATCCAGCCATCAGCCCTCCTTTGCCAGTGCCCTGGCTTTCCCAGCAGGCTGCAGCTCCATTCCGACTTACTGCTCCCAGTTGCAAGTCACACATGGCAGGGGAACTTATGGCTGTCTATGGCTTGCTGAAATAGTCCTGCAGTGGCCAGCAGGCCTCAGCGGGGGTAAATATAGACTCAGCCACTCTGAGAAGTTACTCACTTTAAGTTCTACCCTGCAACCACAGATGTTTCCAGATGTGCAGCTTGCTGGGAATTATGACCTGTCCTGATGGGCTCAATGCAGAGAGATTTTGGACCGCTGTGTTTCGTATGCTCCTTGTGCTTTAATGTAGTGCCATTTGGCTTGGCATAGGCTCAGTTACCGAGACTTAAAGTCAGCAATTAGTAAGGCAACTAAAAAGACCACTTGCAAAACAGCTTCAGCATAGTCTGCAATAAAAAATGATCCCCAGACAGACCAAGGTGGAGGAGGCCCAAGTGCCAGGAGTGGTTCCGCCACCATGCTCACTGAAATCTAATCTCCTTGCTGTGGCAGCCAGGGAAAGTCCTGTGAAACCTATAAGTTCACTGATTGTTTTCCTTTTTTCTTTCTTTTCCATCATTATAGCCATGACCTCCCTTCTGGCCACTTACTTCAGCCTCAAGGGATGGGACCCTTTCTGGAAGGAAGACCCATTTCTCTGTTCCCTGAGAGGAAATTAGTCTGTAGCATTGCTTGTGTTTTACTTACTATGTTTAGAGAAATGGAAACACCATGTGAATTTCTCTATAGGCTCTGCAGGGAAATCATGTTTCCATATTGCATTATGAGAAATGCAGTGGAAGTGTGCTATGCTCAGTTAATTTTTTTAATGTATGGAGGCAAAAGAAACTTCAGTTCAGAATGAGTATATGATTTTCTCTTTCTATTCAACATCCATAGTGCTATAAATACAAACTGCAGGGTACTTTCAGAACTGCAAGCCTTTAAGACCTCTCAAGGGAAAACATCACACCAAATTAATCTGCCGTCAAGTGGAAATTCTATATTGTTTGCATTTGCCAATGTTCTGTATGTGGTTGTAATTGCACTGAAGCAAATATCTGCTTCGAGTTCTTCACAAGATTAAATGTGGCCAATTGGGCGTAAAAGAGTAATTGAAATGCAGAGCTGCTGCTTTGGATTTGTTAGAGGCATTGCTCATTTTTGCTCTGACACAATGACACTGGGTTCTGGCTTTCCGTTAAAACAGGGAAATTTGGGGAATGTGATTTGGAGCATCTGGTTGCAAGCCAAGTGGAGGATGTTTGTCTGGCACTGCTGCTGCCCCGCAGTGCACCAGTGGGCAGTGTGCCCTGAGCATGCCCCCTGCTTTGCAAGGGGCCACCTTCCTTCCCTCTGACCAGCAGTGAGGCTGGCGATAAACATGCCCCAGGGTGCAGCATCTGGCTGGGACCTCCAGAGTCGGCTCCTGAGGATTTCGTGGTCTTTTTAAGTTCTGAGCATTTGCCATAAATTTGAAATAAAAGGACGTGTGAAGGTCCCAGAAAGAGCCTCCATGGCTTTTAACAGTGGGAGCCCAAGATCTGAGCTGGATCCTGACTAGTGTCACAGTGTTGGACTAAAGGAGCATGTCAGCTTGCAAAACCTGAAGTCTCACCCTAAGCCAGCTGGTTGTGAAATGTTAAAGATTTGCTTAAAACCCTCGTACTTTCTTTCTCTTTTTACTAGTTTAGCCATTTTCCCTCTTGCATTATAAATGCAATTATAAGCAAGTAAAAAGTCTTTTTTAAGTTGACTGTAGTGCCTTTTAATTCTGCATGAAAACCCAACTGCTCCCTATGCCCTGCCCAACAGGTAGTTAAATAACAGGTCCAGGTGGGCAAAACTGCCAGTTTGAATCCTTTTTTATTTCATTTTCTTTCTAATTAGTGGATTTATCAAAAAAACACATACAACTGTGTTTTAAAAAAAAAGAAACTTCTATGAGCTTGCTAATGCTCAGTCATCTCCCGGGGTGTTTCTTAGTGCAGCAGCTACAGAGTAGTCCTGACAGCATCCTTGCACTGTCTTCAGTGAGGGCAGCATCTCTCAGTATGGTGCCAGGAGCCATGCCCCCTTGGCACTAGCAGGGCTCTGCTCCTCTGCCTTACCCTCTTCCTAACTGGAGGTCCAGCTCCCAAAGCTGCTTGAGGAAGCCGGAGTTGGGGCAGATAGCTCTGTGTGAGCGCACAGTCTGAATTGCGTCAGTAAGGGACATATCTTCACAGATCATTAAGAAAGTGAGGACAAGAGTTGCAGCTCAACTAATTCCCATTCCACAGTGGACTAGGACTTTGCCTGGAAAAAAGGAGATGGGATTATGCCAGGAGGCCAAATGGTGGGGTTTATTGTGCCGGAGCAGAGATGGAAGTGGTGCTAACACTGAGGCTGAGCCAGCCAGTGTGCTCAGCCCTGCAGAGCAGACCTGAGGCACTGCTGGTTGGGGAACGATGCGTTTTTTAATGGCTGAGAACAGAAAATTCGTAACTGTATTCCAGGATCCATGTTTGGGCTTAGCTGTCAGCCTGATGGCATACCCCAAGTCCTCCTGCCCAGCCTGCATCTATGGCGTCCCTGCTTGCACACATGTGGTCTGGGGAATGATGTACTTGCTAGCAAAGTTTCAAGTTGTCATAAGTTGAAGGCCAGGCTATGGAAAGCAGCCTTGGCAGATTACTTCCTACCAGTAGGCCTGGAAACTTGGTATTTCAAAAGTGCTCAGGAGTGCTTGCTGTTATTACAGGAACACTCCTGGGTTTTTCCCAAGCTCATTTTTTATTCTTTGCTTAGGGCAGTAATGCTTTATGCTTTCTGAGGGTGCTCACTGCTGCCCATACCTTGCTGGAAATGTGTACCATTAAGAACCATTCCTCTTTGTATATGCAGTTTGCACCAGCTCATGGTTTTTTATTTTTATAGCCTATCCTGTACATCTGTAGTCACTATCCTTTCCCCAATGCCAGTATCTTCCCTTCTATATTAGGCGATCACTAGAGAAACAATTCATGAAATGCCTCCAGTTCCCTAGAGATTTCAGTGTGGGGCCTGTATCTTCATTAAGAGTAATATCGTGAGTCCTCCCATGTTGCTCTGAGCAAGCCTCGGGGAAGACCTTCCAGGGATCTAGGAGTATATCTCCCTCCTTCTGCCTGCTTTGCTTTTTTTCTGCTGTGATTGCTAATGGAAGCAGCCTGAGAAATGCAGTTTTGTATCATGACTGCTTCCTGGTGTCTAATATGTGTCTGACCCACGCTGGAAGGAGACAAACACTTTTTAAAATGGTCTTATGTGAAATCCAAGGAAATTTTGTCAAAGGATTGCTTTCAGATGGAAAAAATCAAGTTTGTAGTTCTTTCCCTCTGCATGTGAACAAAGAGCTCATTCTGGAACGTGAAAACCTGCATCTTCTACACGTTGTGAAATTATTCAAGCTTCACAAAAAGGGTATGATCCAATGAGAAATTTTTAATTGGAAAAAAGAGAGTTATGTTTTTCTGCTCAATTATAGCCATGCCTGAAAAAGCTTTCCTGTCTTTTCTGCAGTCAGATCTAGTCTTTTCACAGAGCCCATAGCTCAGCAATTGGGCATTGCTAAACTAACAGAGACTAGACTCAGGTTTGAGCTTCTAACCACCTGATGGACAGTTCTGTCACCCATTAAGGCAGCTGAATGAAAATGTTGTCATCTTAGCATGAAGACATCAGAACACTTTTGACTGGAAATCTTCCCAAGTCTGAAACAAAGATTTTCTGCCTTTTTTTAAACTTTATTTCTTTAGCCTGTCACATTTGTGGTCTCTCATTTACCAATTGTAAAGCTGCAGGAAATGCAATTAAACAACAACACAATTTATATCCAGAAAAAGGTGAAAATCGGTAATAATCATCCCATGTTGCTTTTTTCCCTTTGGGGATGGAATAAAGGGTCTCAGATGCTGCTTCTCTGTAAAATGTGAAGAGGGGTAGAAAGAATGGGCAGTTTTTCAGGGCTAGTTCCTTGTTTTGTTTGTGCTTACAGCACCTAAATTTCTCTATTAGCAGCGAGCAAGACAAAAATACCCTTGTTGGATGATAAGCCTAGATCCAGCCAAAACCCTGAAACTGATTGCCCCATCTTCCTGGGTGTTAATTCTAGGTACTTTGTGCCCAGCTTTCAATCTTAAATCCCATTTTGTTTGTGATGGAGTATTTATTTAGCAGCTGTTCCAGTTCTGACTAATGATGATGACTTAGCCACATGCTTGGGGAGCACGAGTGTGTGTTGTGAAAACCAGCTCTGGCCAGCAGGTTGAGGGAAGTGTTGAATTCCACAATGTATGTGACACAGCCACCTTTCATTATCCTGGCATGAGAAATCTGAGCTCAGCCCTAAAGATAGACATGTCTTCAGTAAAAATAAAGGGACAAGTATAGTCACCGAGGAAGCAGTGAAAACAGCTCCTGTGACAGCAGACTGGACTGGGCATCAAAAACCTTTGGGGGAAGGAAAAGGGTTTTCCAGCATCATGTCAGTTTTGCAGAATTAGAAGATCAAGTTATTTCTGTTTGTGTTTTCCTATTCAGATACAGCTTCACAGGATTTACTGAGATACCATTTACTGCCATTAACTCCATGGGGATTCTTGGAAGTGTAGTCCTACTTTTCATGGCAATGTGGAGAAAAGCTTTGCACCCCTGCTAAAGATAATGCTAATTTGCATTTTCACTAGACTTTTTTTCAATGTGCTTTCAATGTTTTTCATTAGCCTTCACATCAGCCTCGTGGGATATGGATGTTGAATTATCTTCCCCAGAGGAGGTACTTCAGACCCAAATAACCCAGGTCTGAGATTTTCCTGGTAAAGGAACCAGGAGCAAAATTTCTCTTTGAGAAAGACTGTGATCAGGGATAAGACCAAAAAGTCTTTGGAAAATACATGCTTCACTAGTCTGCAGTAGGCCTGACTGCAACACAGTGCTAGGGACTGGTCTGAAAATTTCTAAGCTACCAACACTCTACAACTGCACCAGGAAGGTAGGGGAGACAAAGAAAAAACAACCAAAAAGGGATGGTCTTGATGTTGGATTTGATTTTGAGTCACTAAATGTTTCAAAATTCAATCTGTTTGGATGGAAATTGGACAGGGGACAGGACACTTTTAACCTCATTTCTGTAAAGTTGTTCTTGGGTCCATTTTTTTTTCAACCAGGTGGAGCTTTCTGCCTTGGGAAGCGCTCAGCCCCACCTGCTGTCTGGAACTGAAGACAGAGCTGAGTACAGATAAGGATGCTGCCAATAAATATTGTCTGATGTGTTTTTGTTAGGGGCACAGAAAGCAGAACAAATTCCAAGCTCCTACTTGTACAGGCTGGCTCTCTAATGGTTTATGTCTAGCTCTGTATCTAGGAGGAGGAGGAGGTGGTGAGCAAGAGCACACTGAATTTTCTTTCCTGTGTCTCTGGCTTATCTTCACTTCAGAAGAGTTCTTCTAGATTAACAGCTAGCTTTAGAAGGTATCTTGGCAAAAACCTGGACAGGCCCCAGCTATTGACCTTGAACCTTATCTGTGTGGGTTTCTAAGACGCTGGTTCCCATGAGGATGCAGGTATATTATCTCTTTCACATGTGCAGAATCTATTCCACATTGTTAGCCTTTGCTTCACCATGCACAGAGGTTACAATAAATGCTGGTACACTGGCAATAAAATGATTATTTGTTGCAGATAAATCAGTCATGTGAAATGATTTAATTAATGTAAAATTGCTCTAATGAAAGCAGATTTGAATTTACTATGTGATTATTTGTAGCAAACAAAACTTGAGTCAGGAAACAAAAGCTGTGTTGCTGTTTGGTTCTGTTTACAGGCTCAGGCCCTTGTCTCTTAGCAGTATCTGTAAATGGGTTAAGTGACACTCTGAACCTACCATGATATACTGCATTTGATGAGCACCTGAAGCATGTCTGCACCATGTGGGCTGTCTGCAGTGAGCTTGGTAATGCATGTGGCGTCAGCCTCTCACGGGAGGCTCGGCTTCCCAGGTGGCTGCTGGACCACAGCGTGGGAAAGCAGCATTCACAGAGGCAGTTGTGGGGCATACCCCTATCATGGGTGGGCAAGGAGGTTATAACCACATCTTTTGTACCACTCAATCTATGCCACAAGCATAGCATTCTCCAAATCTGCCTTCCCTGTCCTCATTTGTTTTAACATACTGTGCAAAGAGAAGTTGGACTGATCCCACATTAGAGGGCCATGGTGCAACCTTCTCTCTGAGCATGTAACAGGATCCCTTAGGAATAATGGGATTAACTGAGGAGAAGTGGGGGCACTTAGCTTCTGGCATTATTAAATCTTGCAATCCTTATTTGAAATTTTGCATCGCACATCTCGAGCTACATTTAGCAGAAGCAGACAATAACTGTCATCTGGCTGGGATTTGTGCAGCACAATAACACTTGGTTTTTAACAACAGATTATGGATATTATATCCAGCTCATGCCTGCTGTAACTCCACTGACATCAAAGGGTTTGCACTAGGGATAAAGTTTGCACATTCAAGTTTTTTGGCCAAATTGAAGTTGGGAAATTCAATGTTGTTGAACAAATCAGTCATTAAAACACATAATATCTTATTGTCCTTTTGCAATCATCATTAACTGAGCTAAATGTCCTGAACTAGCCTTTGCTTTATTGCAGCATGGATTCAATTTGGCATAAGACCAGGCTCCAGATCTGTCATCTGCAGTGAGCACCCCACATACCCTCATTCCATTGAATCCAGCAAAATTATGCTGCTCACCAGGAGGACAGCTCAGGTGGGCTGGAGGGCCCTAGGGGCTCATCTGTGAAACTGTGGTTTTCTCATCTCCTGTTACCTTTAAGCCACCATCCTGCAGCCAGATGCAGAATCAATTGTCTTTTTCTTGATTAATCAAGTGTCTATTGTGTCACAGCTGAAAATAGCAAGAAGCCTACAGAGAGCTCTAAGTGGTGTCATGTCCCTTCTTCCCACGCCTCCTGGAACAGGTAAGGGCTGTCATCTGCTGGAGAGTGGGAGGTCAGACTGATGTATGTAATGCTCTTACAGCACAGTCAAGAGAGGAGAGCCTTCTCCTCCTAAGTTAAGGTTCTTTCATAACCACCACCACCACCACCAAGAAGGCAGCAGGAGAGGAATCCCAGCTTTTCATTTTCTTTGGTGAAGTGGAAGAAGAAAATGCCTCTGAGAGGGTTTGCCATTTCAGGAATTTAATGGACGATTTTAACTTGCCTGTTTTAAACATGTTTGAAGGTCAGTAAAAGGAGAAGCTGTCTACTTCAGAATCTTTCTGTCTGGATGGTGTTGGTTTAATAATTTTCATGGTGTGCTTTCATGTGTGTTCTCAAGTTCTCTTTCCCTCCCTCTTCCTCTAGACTTTACCAAATCCTCCTGATTTAAGCTTAGATTTAGTTGCATTCCAGAAAAATGCAAGTTGTACAGATGGCCATGCAAAATGGCAAGATTGATATTCAAGTTGTTGCCCCTTGAGCATGGGCATGAGGGAGAAGGCCAGTACTTCCCTGACTGTGTTTTCCTTGCAGAGAAGAGGGTAGATTGTGTATCTGCTTGCTCTTGGCTGGGCCTTCCCAAACAGCTCTGTTAGGTGGACAAAGGAACAGCAGGGCTGTGCTGAAGGAAAGACAGCCGACGAAGCAAGGTTCATAAAATAATGATTACATGGTATGGCTGCAGTTGTAGTGCATGTGTTTCTTAGTCTGTATCACAAAGATAAGGAAGGAAGTCAGGGTATGAGGCAGCCATTGACCACTGTAAAGATACAGCTCCCAGTCAGGAGCATTTGGGTGCGTGCTCCTCTGCTTCCTCTTGCTCATGCTCTGGCATCCAGGTTTGAAGAAATTGACTTAAAAATAAATTCCTTATATCACCAACAACACATTCTGTTCAGCTAAGGTGGAAATCTGGAATAAATCTGACCAAGCTGTTTTCTGGACTTGTTATAAAGTGTGATGGGAGTAATGCTTCTTACTTAATTCTAACAAGCATTTGATTCATAGTTTTAAGTATGTTTGTGCCTCATATAGTCTTAACTTTGACTTAACCTCCCAGGTGAAAAAGATAATTTAATTCCATTAAAAAAAATGTTGAATTTGTTTGTAATAGTTAAGAAGCAGTTTTAAATGACTTCTCAATCAAACAGAAGTACCTTGTTACATCCTGAATTTAATATGAACAGGCCTCTTGTCACCTGCCATAATTTTTTTTTCAGCATCACTGCTTATAATAAATGCTATTTTTTCTTTTCTTCTAAATGATGTGAGTAACAATTCCCTCCCTGTCTCATCCCTGCACTGGTCATGGGTATTTAGCTGCTAAATTTCTGTAGCTCAGGAAATCATGTTTCCAGAACATCTTGTTTATATACTTTCTAAACTGTTGCACTTCCCTTAAAATGATGAATGTCAGCAACAGCTGGACTATGTATGATTGAATTTCACCTTGTCTCCATTTTGAGAACCCGGCTTCCATATGGAGTTCAGTAAAGTAATATCTAAATGCATGGCAATAGAGATAAATACACCTTGAGTCCTAACTTGTTCTGCACTCATAACTTTGAGTATTTGGGCAAGCATCTTGCCAAGGACTGGTTTTGTTTGCTTTTGTGGCCACCAGGATTCATCTGTTGTTTTCTGTCTTTTGCCAATTGATTTGGAACATTTTTTTTTCTTACACATGTGTTAGTAGATTTTGGATCTTACCTTTCTCTGAAGCACCACCAATAATTTCTTCAATTGCAAATAGCAATAGAAATGAGTGAAGACATCTTAGTGGTTTTGAAATCCAAATGTAGCCCTCAGTTGCACAAAGGCAAATACTTTCTAATGGGATGGATTAAGGTCTCCAAACAGCAGTAAAAGCTGAAATATCTAGCACAGAGGCACACTATTTTTCGTTACTGTGTCTCCCTTTCCTAGCTTGTATGGTATGGATCACCTCTGCTAGCTGCACATGGTTAACCTGGGTAGCTAGTGTTTTAGGACTTTCATTGATTTTAAAGCTCACCATGATGCAAGCAAAACAGTTTGAGCACACAGCTGTTCTCTTAATAAATCACGTTTGAGTGGGTACCTGTACAGCTTTGAGGCACAGTGGAAACTCACTTTTGTCAAGGTTTGTTCTTAATAGTAATGATCCCCCACTAGCCCCAGGCCTCTGGTATTGTACCTGGCCTGTGTTTAGCAAGTCCAAGGATTTTGCAGGCTCTTTTCCTATTCCAAGGTTATACACTCTCTAGCAATAGCATTATCTCCTGGCTAGTGGTGTTGCTTAGGTTCTCTTCTACAGAACTGCTTCCCAGCAAGTTTTTCTCTGTCCTGTGTTTGTGGGACTTGTGCAGCATTATAGTTGGCTCTTATTCAAGTATGATACTTGCCCTTCTCTTTTTACCACATCCTAACTTATATTTTAAACTCCATCACTACTTTGAAAAGATCAAATCTATGTGCCTCCTCCCAGGTCAGTGTTTCTCTATAGATAATAAAGGATACTTGCTATTTTGGTGGGGTTTTTTTGCTAATGAATAACACTAGGCATACGAAAAGCCCCTTTGAAAGCCTTGTCAGTGCATCCTTCCCTGTTTCAGGGGAACAAGGGATCTCCCACTCACTGTGGGAGGTCAGGAGGCAGGCGTGATGCTAACTTGAGAGATACCCAAACCAAGGTGTTCTTACCTGTGTCTGCGGGTGGTTATGCCAAATACTATTTGGTAACTTGCTCTACGTGGCTGCTATGCAGATGTGCAACATGCACAGATGGTCTAGTTACCTCTTGGGGAATTCAGTGCTGCTTTTATGTGTTGAGCAACTGGGTAGAAGCAAATGCTGAGATCAAAGTTTGGGTTGTCCTCTGTTCTACTCCATAGTAATCCACAGGCAGGTCTTTGTAGAACTCAGGTCCAGAGTTGATGTAAGATGGCCTGGCAACGGCACTTACAACATGGGAGATGCCCATTCGTCTCAGCTGCTCTTTGTCACAAGCAATGTGCCTAGAAGAAGGACAGTTGGTTATATTCACCTGCTGCATGATGAAGGGTAGAACATGCTCCTGATGGTGCAGTTTGTTACAAACTGCACGAAGTTCTAGTGGCTATTTTCTGACAGGTTGATCAGGTCCGAATTGTCCACCAAAACGGTTCAAGACAGAAGTGACCCATTAAGAAATTGACTTTCAGATTTCCTGTATTTTTCTCCCAAACACCAGTTTAGGTGGCTCTTCTCAACTTATGAAAAAAAAAAGGTGCTGGTGCTTGTGATATTTCTCCACAAGCCAAGATATTTCTGGTTTGCCTTCTCAACAAGTCATCTCTGCTGAGCATCAGTCAGTTCAGGGGACCGATGCCACCTGTTAGTGTGAGGAGAAATGAGGTTGATCTTGTTTTACCTGTCTCTGCCATGATGGCCTTGCAGTACCTGTGCCATGGCCCCACTAGGCTTTTGCAGTGTGGGACTTCTGTACTAATGGAGGAAGAGAAATCTTTTTTCAGATAGGCTGCCTTTTCTGTATGCTACAGCATCCTATGCACAGTCCAGCCTTGCTCAGCACTTGGACATACTTTCCACAGACTGAAAGACTTGGGGGGGTGAGGGGGAAATAAGGTGGGAACTAATAGTTGCATTAACACCTTCAACCCTTCCCTCTCTCTTACAGGTCTCCCAGGTAAAGGTTTGGCCAGACTTCATCCACGTGCCCCGTGGGGGGGGGTGTGTTTCCAGAGCAGGCGCCGTAGCTCCTCCAGGGACAGCGTTCCAGCACAGCTCCACCTGGCAAGTGTCCGGTTTGAAGCACTTCTTATCCTGGGGCACAGCAATTTCCTGCTGCACAGGGAGTCCCAGGCCATCCTGAAGGGTGCAGGGCAGACATTCACTGCAAGCCAGAGGCATCTCTGAGGCTGTCCTCTCTTCCTGTCACCTTCCCTTACCCCCTCACAAAGCTTGCCCGCAGTTACAGTGGCTCACAGCAAGTGAGGGCGACCTCAGGGGCTGCTAGTGTCTTTTCTGGTGCATTGATAGCTTATCACAGCAGAGGCCACAGGTGGACTTGGGAATACTGTTGCAATCTAAACAATGACAGTCCTGTGGCTCATAGTCCCATGCTGTGGTTTCAGTGCCTGTGCATCTAAAATAAGGTTTCACATTATTATGGTAAATTGGAGGAGAAAGCTTTTGCAAACTACAAGGCTCAGGGCCTAAGGTGGCTTATTTTGACCTGACTGCTCAACTTTTGTTTCTACGTATGTCAAACTCTTGCTTTAAAGTTCATTATTATATTTTTAAAGATTGTTTTTTTATAGGAGGTGGGAAAGTTCATACTATCTGGAATTATAGACATTGTTATTATTGCAGTGAAGCAGCCCAGCCCTTGATATGCCTGTGTGAGAGTTCTGCTTTCAAGTGGAAAGAGGTAATGCTGCAGAAAACACATTGGGTAAATGTAGCTATAAATGTAGCACTTGGTCACGCAAAACCTTACTCACTGGCTAGCTCTTAGTTGTCAGCTTCAACAGGGAAACTCTGTAAGCAGTGTTTTGGTTGTTTCCAGCGGTAGTTACCAGCCATACTTCTCCCCATGATCAATATTCATTGTAGGTAAAAATCTACATGAGTAAGTTACAGTGATTCCAGCTGCCACTCATATGAGCATTAACCTGTTTTTTCTTTTTTTAATAGGTTGTTTTATTTGCACTCCTCTCTGCCTTCTCCACGAACTATCCCATTTCTGATCTTGAAGTAAGTGCTTTGGTTACAAGGAAAACCACTTTTTTAGGCTTCAGTTTATCTCTGGAATTACTCTGTTCCCATGTGGGACATTTCTTTTGAAATAGTGGTTCCTTGTGTTAGGTACAGATTTGAACTGCTGAGAGGATTTTTTAAGAGGGGAATAGAAATCCTATTTTTACCAGAGTTCTGTTTTAAGAAAATATTTCTTTTTCTATGTTCTAAACATTAGTCAAGCATCTGCATTACAGAGATATTAGGAAGTCCGTCAACTCATGCAGCTTTAGAACAGAAGCATCTGCTCAGGACATGAGTGAAGTTGTAGCCAGTATATCAAAGTCTTGCTCTGGAACTGTGCACTGAATGACTTTTGCATAAATGGTTAGAGGGGTGGTTTGGGGTAGAACAGTCCAGGACAGCAAACCTGAAATCTTCCATCTTTTTGCTGAACATCTCTATCATTTACAAATAGGATGTATTCATGTTCAAGCACCTCTACTGACAATTTCTTTCCAAACACTAGCTGTTGTGAAAGGTTTTCCTGGTTTCCCATCAAGGTACTTTCACAAGCCCAAAGTTCACCTTTTGGTGTAATTTTGTCAAAAAATACTTGGTTTTGCATGCACAAAGACAGGGAGTAACCAGCCTGCTCTGGCAGCTCATTGTGCCTTTATATTAATGCATGGTTTTGCTGAAAGAGAAATGGAGCAACTAAGTCCCTGAAATGCTCACAGAAACGGAGGGAAGCAGTGACTGTCATGTCAGACTTAGGCCACTGAATGCTGACTAGAAGCCACCCTTCTGCCATGCACTTTGGGTGGTTTGTCTTGCAACCCAGCTGCCAAGGGAGACTCTGTTATTTCGGTACACCTTGTTCTGCTACTTTCACAGGCAGCCTTGTCCTCTTAAATACAGTAAGTTTTCACCAAATAATGATGTTCCCAGGATAGTTTTGTATTGTTTGTATTACAAAAATCTCCACTGTGGAATGTGCTCGCCTCCCAAATGCGCACATCTCCTCCAGTGTCAGCTTTTACTGTGAAAAAGAAAGCAGATGTTCTTGCCCATTTTGGATGGCTTTATACAAAAGGAGGCATGGAGGAATTCCCATACTGGAATGGACATCTCCTATTGATTTTGGTAGCTGATTTCACACTGATCACTCCAGTGCCACTGTGTCTGTGATCTTAGGCGTGATTTCTCTGATCCCATGCAGGAAGTCTGCAGCAGAAACGAGACTTGCATTTCTTGTGTCCCGTCCACAAAGCCGTCTGCCAGTTCCTTAAATACTTTCAAGAATAACAGCCTCCTCCAATCCTTCCTACCTCTTCATATCTGCAGCAAATGTTCCCCTTTTTTGATGTATCTCATTCCTTGCAGTGTGGCTAATGACCACTCTAGGGCATGCACTTACTCCTATAAAACCGCTTTCAATTGTTTTGGGTTTTTCTCTTATTTAGTACTCACTCTCTCCGCCATATAAATACTTTGATTTTCAGGACTGAAGGCTGCTGTCAGCCTTGTTTTCCTAAGCCTCATGGGAGTGGAGAATCATTTTTATGGGTACTGCCCAAAAGGCCTGGTAATGTTGTGGCGTTCAGGTGGGGAGGGACAGGCAGCAACTTACTCGCACTGCCCTTGTGGGAGTTGTGCTCTCCAGGTCCATAACTCCATCCCTGTAACAGCTGGGGGGATAACTGAGGTATAGCACACCTTAGGAAAAGTGCTTCTTCAGAGATGTTGGAGGTTTTTTGTTTGTCTGTTGGATATTGAAAGTTGTAGAATTATGGTCTTTTTAAGAGGGGTGTGCTTCTGAGAATTATCCTAAGATGACTTTCAGCTTGTGCTCACACTGATTTTGTATTATAGCTAAGAAATTTACTCCTGTTGAAACACAGACATGAACTGCTGATGCCATGTCCAAAACATCTAATCTGCATTCTGGTCACATTTTTTTTATTCCTGGAGAATAGCATCAGTTCATGTAAACTCTGTCCAGTATAAAGGAAGGACTGGGGTTCAGATTTCAGATGTGAAATAATTGGAACTAACGGGCTGTGAATGATTCAAAAGCAGAAAAGTCTCTGTAGGACTATTCAAGTAATATGACGAATAATGAATACACTGAAAAAAATAATAGCTTTCCATAGAAAATTCACAGACAAGAAAATAAGGCAATTTTTTCCTGAATAAATGCCTGCTCAGTTCTAGCACCAGCCTGATATTTTAACTCAACTAAATTTATACATGCAAGTGCCATTTACTGAAATGCACATATTTAAAGAAAACAATGCTATGATTAAAATTTTGTGTAATGTTTTATAAGGAACATGAATAGATTAAAACGAATTAGTGTGAAAGGAAAATGATTATATATAATAATGTGGTTGTTCCTCATTTTTAAAAATATGTTTTTAATGATTCTCAGCTCAATTCCTCTATATCCACGTTTTGTAATGGATCTGTTTCTGTGATGTGTGTCGTATGAATGAGCAATACAATTTTAAAATGCCAGTTTCTGAATGATATTCATATGAAATGTTCCTGATCTTTGCCCTGCTGGAGTTGTATTGCAGTAATTATTCAATCACACAGGAGAAATTTTACCATTATATTTAGATTAATTTGGAATTGGTTTGTACTACAACTGTAATTGTATCTGAACTGTGTAATAGAATTCCCTTAATTATGACTAGCAGGAGAATAGCAATCAAAGAAGCCTATCACAGAGCAGAAGGTCATTCTGCTGATCTACAGTGACCTAGAGGATGACACAGGCCATACGTATCACCTTGCCATGCCTGCATCTGCAGCTGCCTTTCTGGAAACCCATTAGTGGCTTTGCTGTAGTTAGGCTATGAGAGAAGCCAGGTCAATGGCTCCTTACAGAGGAGACTAACACAAGAAGAAATGAAAGTGGTCCTGTAAAAGGTCCCAGAGAGAATCTTCTTCCTGGCTGTTCAGGCTTCTTCTCTTCCCAGCAGTGAATGCCCCTGTTGATTGCATATACTGTGGACGCCTTGGTTGTTTTTCAATTTATTCAGTGACTACAGCTTTATCCATAAGTGCTCTTCAGTACTGTGCTTGAGGAAAGGGCCCCAGTATCTCAGTCCTTGGAAACATGTGCCACCTTTTATTCAGCTTCTTCAACACCGTAGAATTTAAATAAGAACAAACTCAAAAGTCAGTGTAATTTGATAGTTTGGCATTATACTGGTATGAGATTAAGCTGAAAGGATGGTGTGAAGGCTGAGGTGGCATGACACAAAGACCTGGAGTATGATGCTGTGGGAAGTCAGGAGTTAAAAACAACTCTTGTGTCTAGGATATTTAGTAGAAAGCTTTTATATCCTAAGCTTTTCCTTGCATTTTTCAATGCCAAGATAAAGGAGGGATTTGAGTATAATATAAGGATGTCAATGCTTTCATTTCAACAATGTATTGAATATTTTAATCATCCCAGGCGTTGTATTGGCTTTTGTGTATAGGTAGAACATAGCCATTTTCCTCTGGCTTTAGTAAAAATACTTCTGAATTTTTAAATCCTGAGAACAATATGCTCTACATCCTGCTTTTCTCAAGCCAGTATGTGCTGTAACCTTGTCATCTCAGTGAAGATATCAGTCTGACTGCACTTCAAATAGGCTGATTTGTGGTGGTAAAAGACAAGGCTGGAGCCCAGGGCTTGGCCAAAGTAGGTCATGTCAAGTTCATGCCTACTGTGCATTCAAAAGCCATAAATGTTTCTCAGAAAGCCTATCCCTTGGAAAGATTCCTCCAAGATAACATATGTTTGAGAAAGGGTTTTGTCTTGCTACATCTCTGCACAAATGACAAGTATTACTGTCATCATTCTTTCTTCCTTGATGTTTAACCCGATAGTCTCGCTGGAACTATAATTTATCAATTGCTAGGAGCGTTCTGGGATATAGATGGTATGAATCAAATACAGCGATGACTGAGGTCAAGCTGGCTGGACTTGAAAGCTGAGATAGAGGCAGTTTCCAGGCAGGCATGAAGTATTTGAGTAGCCAACTGTTTGTAAGAAAATCTCTCCAGCAGCTGGAGGTTGTAATCTGAACAGCACTTCCAAATTTAGTAGAGACTTCCAGACCCACAACTTTAACCCAGCTATACATTAAGGGTAAGGCACCCACTTGGTGTGACTTGGCAACATCCATTTAGGTGGACTTCCTTTCAACAGACCATGATGCAGCGCCTGTGCTGAGGGGTAGACTAAATTAGTCTCTGTATCAGGAAGCTTTGAGGAGCACAAAGAAAGGAAACTCTCTGACTGGGGGTTTTCTCCTCAGTATTGCATTGGTACCAAATTTTCTGCCCTAACTGGAGAGGGATCATGACACCTCTCCTCTGTCCAAGTAGAATTTTCCCCTGTGGGACATCCAAGCAAATCAGAAGCAACATTTCTGATGCAAAGCACTACTTAAATGTAAGGAAGAAATTAATCAACCCATCCTGGTTCTCAAATATGCTGAACTTACCACAGCTTCCACTGATGTTCCAGGCTGCCAGGCTTCAAAAGCCTCAAAAATGTCTAATTTCTTCATAGCAAGTCTGTGGGCCAGCCAGCAGGGCTAAGACCTTACTTGAAAGTCAAGGCAACAGCCTTGACTCTTTCAGGATGTACATCGTCATGTAGGCCCCAAGGCAGGGTGGCCTCATTTTTGTCTGTAACTGTAGTATAAAATATTCTCTTGCCATTAGCTGGTTAGTACATTTGTATTTGCCATCCATGTGTGTGGCTCCTGATGGTGGCTGGACAGAAGCAGCCATCCTTTCACGCGCAGCAATGTTGTACCAAATGTGCAAAACCAGGTCACCTGCTGATTTTCATCAGTTTTCTGGGTCTTGCATGTATATTTATTTTATTCTTTAGCCATGGGAAATCCTGTCTATAGAGATATTGCCCACATTGCAGCTTTGACTGTGTAAAAGAGAAGGTAAAATTATGGGCAGCTAAATGGATTTTTCCCTGACCCACTCCTTCCTCATGGAATGCAAAACTAAGGGTTTTCTGGACAGAGCTGCATTTTTGTAATATAAATGGCATCCTAATTGTGTCTCTGAGGCAAGACAGAGGCAGGGACAGAGAGGGCATCATGCAGTATGCTTTACAGAAACCATGGCTGATAGGTAGTACCACCAGAAGAGTGCTACAGATAAGAGGAGATAGCTCATCCACCCCAAGCTTTTCTGTGGCTTCTTTACCACTGAAGCTTGGTTGTATTTTGTTGCTGAATTGGACCTTTTATTTACTAGTTACAAATTTTACATGCCATTTTAATAGTGTGCATTGTAACTATTTAAAACTGAGCATTAAACAGGCCCAGACACTGTTAACAATCTGCATGTTATGATACATTTTTTGTAACTGCTTGTTATAGAATTAGCTATTAAGAATTTACTACCAGTACATTTTAGGTGGTGCTTTACAGTCATGTAATTACAGCCATCTAGCAATCATTACATAAATATGCATTGAAAGCAAGAACCCCAATGTAAAACAACCTGAAAGGCTTTTACCTGCCAAGAGCAGAGTTCGGGCCCTCAGGTGGCAATGATATCATCGGCATATACAGGGAAACACACACATTTAAAGCTGTGCAGGGAGCTGTGTTCCTCCCGACACTAGGCGTTCATGAAGTCATCCGCTGGAGTGAGAGCACTGTAGAGCTCTAAGGGACCTGAACTTGGCTCTTGGCAAGCAAGCAAAGGAAAGTCAGTTCCCCTCCAGCCCTAGTCCCAGCAAAGATGTGGGGGCTTTTGGCTGTGAGCAGGGAAGTTCAGCTGCAAAACTGGTCCCTTTGGACCCCCTTGGTACTCCTGTGTTCTCAGCTGCCAAGTGCATCCTTTATACCCATTAACCCAACCTGATTGTAAAGAATCAGACACACTGCATATGAGTCAGACAGTTGTGTGACTCAAGGACAGTTAAAGCTGGTCAGTCTACCACATCTCCATGCTATTTGTTACTGCAACAGCATGCCCATATTTGAGAATCTCTCTAGCTCCTTGCCAGGCTACCACTCTTAGATCAAACATCATTGGTAGTGTCATCTTCTGCAATGTACTTCAGCCATCATACTTGACTGATGATCAGTTCTGAGAGTCTGTAATTCCTTCCTCCATTCAGTACTGATTTTTTTCACTTCCTTTTGAGACAACAAGAAACCCCATTTACCATATTGTAGCACTAAACAGCTCTTGGATGTGCTACATTCATGAGACACTCTTGCTATCCCTATGCTCCTACTTTAAGACACGCCTGCCTAAATTTCAGTTCTTCTGTGTTAAGGCTGTCTCTACTAGGCACAAGGATTGTAGGATCACTGTATCTCTACTACCTCCAGTAATGACTTGTCCAAGGTAAAAGCCAGTATGATTTGAATGGGTAAATTGTATTTCCTTCTGGAAGCAGCCTCAGAAGTTTCAGAAGATTACTGAAAAACTCAAAGGCTGAAACATTTCTGAAAGATAGGCTGGCAAGCTGATGCAGGTTGCTGTAAATCAGGAGTAATGTTTGCCCCTTTAATTTCCTATTGGAGCTGCCAGTAACCAGCTGAGTTATCTGGCCGACAAAGCCACTCCAAAGCCTTCACCCTCCCTGAACAACAAAAACCCTAGTTGCTTTTTCATGACTTTTAATAATGCTTTCCCAATATTTGCAGCCTGCAGTTGCAAAGAGCGTGTGGCGCTCTCATTACTGGATGATGTTAGTACAGCATGACCCTGCGGAGAGGTACAAGCCTGGGTTTATTCACAGATTGGCTGAAATGTGCTGAGTCTATTTCTCTGAAGCAGATCCAGTGGATTGGAGGCTCACATTTGCGGTGATGCATTTCAGCCTCAGCGCTGTGGCTGTGTGGGAAGCAGAGCCTGTTCGTGCTGTACACCACAGGGTACATTCTCTGCTCCCTCTCTGCGGCTGTTTGGGGTGAAACTGCTGCTGCCAAGAAGCCCTACTACTACACTCTTTCACATACTGTCTACTTTGCAAGGAGTGTTGATCCAGACGTCTCGGTTCCAGCTGAACACAACGCAAGAAAGCCATGGATGTGTTGCTGGGCACGCTGCATCTAGCTTAGTGAGAGAAGGACAAAATGTTGCTTGCGTGCTGTTTCCATCCCCTCAGCTGTGGTTTTTCTCTTCAGGCTTACTCTGCGTGGCCTGATCTAATTTTCCCAGGTCACCTTCAAAATGATCTGAGGCAGAAATCATGTTCGTTTCTTGCTTCAGCAGAGACCGAGGATTTCCTGTGCTGTGCTTTCTGCAGAACCACGGTTGTAATGCAGTCCCTTAGGCTGGTGTCCTGTGATCCTACCAGTGTTTAGCAGGCCACATCTGAAGGTGAATGAGGGTGCTGTAACAATAACTAATGTAGCAGTGTCCTCCAGCGCAGTGCTGATAACATCAAGCTTCAGAATTCAAAGAATCCCATCATAAATGAATGGTTTCCGATCCAGGGTTTTAACCAAAAGGATGGCACAACGCAAAGCCCTCCTCCCCTGTGGCTCTGGTATGTTCTTCTATCTTAAAAACAATATAATGCCTTTTTCTGGGGTCTATTCTGTTTGGGGACATTGGCAGCTTCACTGTTCTTTGTTCTTGTCCTGGGGTCTCTACCAGCGCCACAAAGATAGCTCTATGCTACCCAACTTACAGGAGACAAGCAGACACATATCCTTACGCCTGCATAGCCTGAGGGCTACCTGCTAGGAAGGAGTTAGGGGAACAGCAGGAGGTAGGCAGCCACAGTTCTGTACTGTTTCTTGAGCACTGGAATGCATTTTAGAGTTGCTATGACAGTGAGCCTGTGAGGAAGACACTCTGTTCCCACCGCACAGGTGGAAATGGTGATTTTTCTACATCTCTCTACAAGTCTGAGCTGGGCGGCCACCCAGGGGCAGAGCCCTGCCAAATGCTGCTAGTGATAGCTGAACCTGGGGAGTCACCTTCAGGTTTAATTTGGGTTCAAAGCTGTGCCCACCTCCAGTGAGTCAAGGGCAGTTTGCATTATGAGGTGAAAGTCATGATCATGTTTGGATTTCCATGCTGGAGGATGAAGTTTCCTAGGATTGCTTCAGCAGGTTTTGGCTTTGGTGCTCAAAACAGAATTCAGAACATACAAAATCAAACCAAGGACACAGAAACTCTGTATCATCATACTCTATTCCTAATACCTTTCTTTCAGTGCTTGCGAAGTCCTTCTTTAGAGGTACCCTAAAAGAAAAAGTAGCACAATCCCTTATTAAATGAAGTGACACTATGGCTTAAAAACAATTGCACAGTCTTTCTAATTGTTTCTTCATCTTTCTGTCTCTCTCTCATCCCAGCTTCTCTGATCTGAGCCTTTCTAGCAATGTGATAGCCATGGTAGGACTTGGAGAGGTTTAGAAGACTAGTTTCAGTAGCCTGTATTTCTCACCAGTATCTTCTGGCAGAAAGATAAACCACAGAGCTGATAGTAAGCTCCTGTTGCCGAGGTTTTTGGCTACAGAACTGGGAAGGATAAACACCTCCTTAAGCACTGCAAGGTAGAAATAGAACAAAAAAAAGTAATGGAAATCCTCTCATAATGCAATGGTTCGAGGCAGTCCAGCTGTTTTGTTTTATTCCCACCATGAGAACTATGGCCAGTCCCAGTGCAAGCTTGGCCACCTGTCAAATCAGGTTTGTGAAGTAAAGCTTATTGGAATTTGACACGCTCTTGTCTTGGAGCATGCTGGTATGATCAATGCAGATTCCTCCTACAGCAGTGACACAACACGTATGCTACACAATCCCAGATGCCCCTCATAAATCATTAAAATACTGGCCAGTTCTAATCAGACCCTTTGGGGTATAATGTAATATAGTATTTGAGAACTAAAAACTATAAATCAAGTTAGTACAGAGGTCAGACTGAAACTGAACAGAGCTGAGACTTACTTGCTGATGTGTATAGTCAGAGATGCAATGGAGGGAGATGAAATCCCAGTTCAGCTAAGCAGATTGCTTTCTTCTCATTGTAAAATCTCACTACTAAGTCTGCTGAAGGAGGAAAAAAATAGGAGCTCATCATATTCTGTAGCACAGCTAATTTGAGGTCCAGAATTTCCCAGCATTTATGTCAGCTCTTGGAGTTACAGGCATTTCCAATCATTTGTCCTTTAGGGTCACTCTTACCATTTCTCTAAAACAAACTAACAGTTTAAAATATGTGCTCCCGAATGTCATAGGTCGCCTGGTACAAAAATAACAGAGCACATTTTCTTCTAGAACATAGAAAACAATTAACCACTAACAAAAATATAATTCAAATCCCATTAGAAGGCAGCTGCTGTGGTTGCACTCTTCAGTCTTGCCTGGGCTGCAACAGGCAGCTTTGCGAAGGGGAGGTTGCTTTGCAGTACCCAAGTGCCAGGAAAAGCAACAATCTGCATGCTCCAGGGAAGCTACTGCATAAACCCAAATAATCAGTGCCTTCTCTTTGATACAGAAAAGGTTGAGTCCCACCCGTGTTCTTCTAGTGTCAGCTTACTCTGAGGACAACATGGTATGGAGTACAGCCAATCTGCATGACCATAGTTTATGCTGCCATAAATGTTGTCTGGCAAAGAATAATACTGAAGGTTAACTACCCCATTCATGCATTTACCTTTTGTTTCTTACCTTATATTTAGAAGAGAAATACCTAATAATTGTTTTTTACCTTACCTTAGGGCAAGGAGAGTCTGTGGCAGAAGATCCTACTCTGCATGTACACTGCAGAAGCTAAAGCTATGTAACTCTCAGTACTGCTGTTTAATTCCCCTTTCCTCAAACTTCTCTGGCCTAAATTGGTCAGTCTTTTTAAAGCCCATACAGCAGAGTAGCTTGGCACCTGAGTTTTACCTGTGGAGCTGTACTTCTAGTTGTAGTCTGTGGGGAAGGCTGTCAGAAGCCCTAGTTGTGGTAGCCTCCCTTCCATCATGAATATCAGAAAAGGGCTTTGCTCTAATTCTGTAAAAGCTGCTGTTATGCTGAGCACAGGCTTTGCTGTGGGGAGGTGTGAGTCGTATGAACTGTTGGGTGTTCACACTGGTGGCTCTTGAGCTGAAATGTCTGGAGCTCAGTGCCAGGAACTGATCTCAGATTTTGTCTTTGGTAATGCGAACCAGTAATCCAGGAAGTCTCCATGAAACAGTGAACAAAGCCTCTGTGAAACGCTAGCAGTAGATAAAAGAGCTAGCAAAACCCAGAGAGGTAAATAACTGGCAGTGAACAGAGTGGAGCTTGCTCTGTTTGCATAATACACCAGCACTTCCAACCTGGGTGCATGCATGGAGCACAGTGGATTAATATTGTGTTTTATTTCTAATAGACCTAAAGTAAGTTTGAATCTCTTTAAGGCCTGGTGGAGAAATAGTTGAAACACAGATGGAGACACGGTAATCAGTTTCATTGGAGGTGCAGCACAACTTGGTGTGGGAACTTAATGAAGATTTGTGGGTCAACAACAATCTCCCAACCTGCTTAACCTGCTCTCCATTTAATTTGCTCTACTATTGTAGTAAATTTGAAGCCCCCAGGTCAGACTCAGCTTCTGTGGCTCTCATAGTCTCTGCAGTGTCAGCAGGAAGCACAAACTGAAGACTTAGAGCCTGGACTGGAGCAATGTGTATTTCTCCTAATGAAACCCACAGCCAGGTGAAATTTTTGGGAGAGAGGAAACAGGATATGGAGTCCCTTTGGAGGATGGGGGATGTTCATAACACTCCCGAAACTTGGCCCGCATTTCTGGTCTCCTTCCTTTCTACTCCACAAATGGCTTGTAGCATTTTTAGACAAACTTGGATCTATCATATGTTGTGAGAAAACCTGCTGGGAAATTTGGTGATTCCTGCACTCCAGGGCAGAGGAAACGTGTGTTTCTGCTTTGTGTTTTCAGGAAAGTAGGAAGATGAAATTCAAAATAAAACACAGCAGATGGGAATCTCACAGAGACAGACTCTGGGAAATGTTTAGACAAGTTTTGTCCCCAGTCCTTGAGCTCAGGATTTAGCAAGTAAACCATAGAGAGACTTCAGAAAGACAGTGAAATGCATTTTGGCTTCAAATACAGTTCCTCCAGAATCCAATGAGAGTTGTGCACGTGAATCTGAAGGCAGAATATAGCCAGCAGTATGGGGAATAGATGTAATGTAAGAAACTCTCATGCCATATTGTTATAGTTTGAATTGTTTCCATCGTTTTGGGTTAAGTAATTCCCCTCTATCCATCTCTAAAGTGCAAACAGTACAGCCTTGATGTGCCCCAGGGAAAGGAAGCAAACCAGCCTTTGAATCTTTACCCAACCTTACTGCTCATATTTTGCTTTCAGTGAATAACTGTTCAAATCCTTTAATATTTCATTCCCATAAAAATATATTTACCAGGGGTTTTTGTGGCAGCAGCGAGGCTGTGTTTATTATTTTAGGAACACCACACGGCTGGCTTCAGAGAAAAGACAAGGCAGGAGCACAGAGTGCTGCAAATCCATCAGAGAACAGCATGTTTTCCACCTGTTGAGGCAGCAACCACAATAACAGATGCACATAATAATTATCTGTCCCTCAAAGGCAGCACCAAGTCCTGCACCTTCTGCTCCCCACCTAGCAGACAGCTTGATAACAGAATTACAAAAGAGGAATATCAAGGGAAGAGAGTAGATAGTGCTCTGTGAAGAATGAAAGAGCAGCTCTTATTAAAGAGAAATGGGAAGGTAGAAGATGAGAAGGAAAGATCTAGGACACCATGATGCTAAAAGTGGAGATAAGGAACTCCAGGAGCCTGCCTTATTTTTAGAGAAGTGGTCAGGTTTTTGCTAGTACGTTTTCCCAGGCTGCTCTCATTTGTACGCTTAACATCAGAGATAATTTATACTGATAAATAGGTGCTGCACACATCTATTGGAGCCCACTCCTTCCCAGAGATGGATGGCCCTGCAGCGGCAAGAGGGCACATACCCCTGTAGGGTAGGGGCCTCATCTCAGTAAGCAACACCATGAGTGACCATGACCATGTGCAAGGACCCTATTCCTCTTCCCCTCACTGCTGGGATGCTGGTATGATGATACTCTTTTATTTACAAGTGCCCCTAAGCATCTGGTATAAGGGGAAGGGCTGGCGATGGTAAGGGGGGCAGGGATGCAGAACAGGTGAAATGCCTTAGGTCTTCCCTGCTAAAGTAGTGAGACTGTTTTTCTCTCCCTCCTCTGACTAGCAAGAGGGAAGAGGTGATATTCAGCTGGGTGAGGACTCTCAGAGCCCAGACCATATGAGCTGTGGAGTGGTTTGTACTATTGTAGTTCTTCAGTTTGCAGAAAGGAACAGATCCTTCCTAGTGTGGATTTGCAGGGGAAGGGAATGATCTCAGCTCTGATTTAATCTTGACAGAAGAAGATGAGATGATAAGAAGACTGTGCTGTGTCGGAGTTTTCCTTTGAATTCCTACACTGTTGAAGGCAGTGCTATAAATAGACACAGTATCCTTTCTACCCTAGTGCAATTCTGTCTCCAGCTCCCCATATAGATAGCGAGTGTGCTATTAGGTATTTAGCAGGCATTAATTTAACCCAGTCTTCTCTTTCTGTACTTTTTTACCTCAAGCATCCTGATGGCTTCCACAGCTACACAAACATTATTTCCTCTATAAAAATGTTCTGAGGAAGGCTCTGATATTAAAAATCCCATTTCTGTCTGAAAATTCTATCCTAGTAATAAATAATTCATAGAAACCCAACTATAAAGAGTTAGTATTAAAAAAAAAAAAAAGGAGCAAAAAAATTCCCCTTCCACCTCCTTCTCAAAGTTCTTGATGTTTCTGTTTCTCTCAGGTTTTGTATTTGAGCTGCACAGCCTTTTATTCATAGCCTGTTTCACATTTTCTCCAGTGTAACTGGATGGCCGGTTTCTCCCTTCCCAGGAATGACTCTTATGACCATCAGCTGAGAAGAAGGAAATCCAGCTACAGTGTTTCATGGCTATGATCTGTAAGAAACTTAAATATAGCCGGACCAGTATTTAAAGAAACCCACCCTTGAATTTAAGATCTTTTTCAGTGGGAGAGCCTCAGCCTGGGAATCCAGCTGGAAAGCAAACTGGAATTTCACAAATGTGGAGTTTCTGAGTACAACAGCAGAGGCTATAATCTGGCCTAGCCCTGCAGTTTCTTACTGCTTGCAGAGCTGGCTGTGGTAAAGTTAATGCTGCTCAGTGCATGTATTGAGTTCACTGACGGTTGGTTTGTAAACAAGCTTAAAAGTACTTGCCTGGTAGTTGAAGTTCCTGCGCTGCGGTGTCTTGGATAACCTTTGTTTGAATAATACAACTTAGCTTCCTCCTAATGTGGCAGTTGTACAGCAGATTTCTAGCTTCTCTGTGCTCAGCTTATTCACAGTCTATTTTTAATTGTGTTAATTATAAACCATAATCCACTCCCCTCTTTGAACCTGCAAGCAGCAGCCAGAACGAGGCAACTGGAGGGCAGCAGCAGCAGGAGACTGAGTTTTGATGGTCAGGAGGTGTGAGCAGATTTGACCTGGCCTTACTGGGGCTCTGCTGGTTTACTCTGGCCATGACAGTGCTGGTAGCAGTACTAGGATTTGTGCTAGAGATGTGAAAGGCAGTGAGATAGTTGGGTTTTGCTCCGGATACCCCATCCAACCCAGCCTTGAACACTTCCAGGGATGGGGCAGCCCCAGCTTCTCTGGGCAGCCCATTCCAGTACCTCACCACCCTCACAGGGAAGAATTTTTCCCTAATATCTAATCTAAATCTCCCCTCTGTCAGTTTAAAGCCATTCCCCCTTGTCCTATCCATACCCACCCTTGTCAAAAGTCCCTCTCCAGATTCCTTGTAGACTTCCTTTAGGTTTGGGAAGGCTGCTATAAGGTCTCCCTGGATCCTTTTCCAGGCTGAACAAACCCAGCTCTCTCAACCTGTCTTCCCAGGAGAGGTCTTACCACGCCGTATGCATCACTGCGGGGTTGGGGTTACCCCTGGCACCAGGGCGGGGGGCAGTTTTACTCTGGACACATGCCAGTGGGGCCGCGGGGTGCCTGGACTCGATGAGCCTGGCTGGCACAGGGCTCCTGCAGTGTGCCGGGGCGGGCACACCCCCCGGAGCGGCTGTTCCGTTTCTCTCCTGGTTTGATCCGTATTCGGAACAAATGGGCCGATGCGGGGCTGAGGCCCGGGGTCGCGGGGCAGCTCCCGCCGCTCAGCTCCCCCTGCAGCGCCGCACCGCACAGCACCGCACCGCTGGCGCTGCTGCTCGGGCTCCTCCAGTGCCGTGCCAACGGCGCCACCTGGCGGCAACATGCGGTGCCTCGGGCGGTGGGGGTGCTGCTGGGCCGAGCCGGGTCTTCAGGGGGGAACACCGCGTGTGACCTCCCAGCGTGAGGCATTACGCTCTGTGTGTTATTCTGCAGCGTTCACAGTGATTTATCGTCTGAGTAAGATGCAGGTTTTCCAACAACCCGTGTTTTAAAAACGCGTTTTTATCGCGTGAAATTTGCATGTACTCTCATACCCATAGCTAGTGCATCTTCATCAGTGCCCTTCTCCCTACAGCTGAAAATGCCGAGTGGGCCTCAGTTCTTCTGCTGCTAAAGGCAAGGGGAGCTTTCCTATAGTGAGAAACACAAGGAAATAGGGTTCCTGTCCTCGAGACTGGGGCAGATCCATAGCCACATCCAAGGATTTTCTTTTGGTTTTTTTTTTTTTCCCCAGCTTGTTCTGTAAGTTGAAGTCAGTTTCTTAGAATTAATTGGTAACTGAGACACATACGTTAAGTTTTGATTTGGGTCTCAAGCATACCATTAAGCCGACCATTCCTATTTGTTGTGGTTTTGTTGGCCTTGCAGAGCCGTCCTTGTAGCTCATGAGCAGGTTTCCTTAGGCACGGAACTAAAGCAAAGAAGTGCTCTAGCGCTGCCCTCCTGCTGCTCAGGGGTGTCCAGTCCATAGGGTTAGTCCAAAGCAAAACCTTCTGAGATGCACCCTCGGTGTGAGGGTTAGGTTCTCAGTGCCACATGCTCTGCGCCTTGTGCTCCTGCTCCTATAGCCTGGCCCATATGGCAGATGTAGATACTGCCAAAAAGCATTATAAAAGGTGCTGAGTTGTCTGTCCTGAAGGTAAAAATTTGCCTTGTAGGTAGCGCTAGGAATGGCAAGGAATGTTTTCCCTTGTGGCTGTGTTCTTCTTGACTAGCCAGCTCACACGGTGGGGAGTATTCATGCCTCTGCATTCATGAATTTGGTATCAGGAATGCAAACAACTGCAGTCCCTCAGTTGGCTTTGTGCTTCATTTGTCCACTGGGAACTGAGAGCCAGATGTGCTTCACATAGTTTCCAGGCAGCACTGATCCATTAGATGACAGTAGCTATTGAGTGCTTTTATGGTGGCCCAGAGACACAAAGATGAAAGCCTGATGCCTGTCAGCACCTCCCTTGCCATTCTGTGTCCCTTCAGTTTTCACTCAAGTCCCCTCACAAAAGCAAATGCCACAGAACACGATGTTGCAATGTTAATGACCTTTATTCTGGGGAAAGAAAATCCCAAGTTTTATAATGTAGGACTGTCAGACAAATCTGGGCTAGATTCAAACTTCTTGTCAAATGCTTTCCTGCACCCACTCCCATTTCCCATACAGCTGTTTGGAGCCTCAGCTGGGAACCCGCCTTCTTTGTCTTTGGATGCATTTTCCACAACATCTCCATCTCCTGGATGATTTTTACCAGGAAAGATCAGCAATATTTGAATGGTTTCTCAAAAAAAGGCATTTTCATGGAAGAAGAAAAGAACCAAAAAAAACCCCAAAAATCAAGCCCAAACTGATGAACAGTCAAAGGAAAAAGACTATAGGGAGACTTAGAATAATTTCTTAGAGTGGCTTGTGTTGTTTCCCAGCTGCTGTGGCTTTAAACAGCCTCTTACTACTAACTCGGGTGCTCCACCAATTGTAAAAGTGAGAACTAAGCAGTATCAGACTCAAGTCTCAAAATACCAACCATCTTAGATATGGGGAGCGAAGGGTTAGGGGGGCTCATTCAGAGGAAAACTTCTAAGCGCTATAATAGCATAAATAATATGGCATCTTTAACCTCAAATAGCCTAACACTTCATAAAATGATATGAGCTTTACTAGTTGCTGAAACACAGCTATTTCTGAAGTGGAACCTGATATCTTTTTCTTTTTCATTTTCTTTTTTTTTGTTTTGTTTTTATCAGCAGACAGCAATGTTTTAAGGTGGAGAGTGAAGGATGCAATACACAACCAATCGTAAGTATAATCTTGGAAGGCTTTGCAAAATGGACAGATCAAGTAAAATCTACTTTCAGTAATAACGTGCATTCTGCTGTATCACAAACTTTTATCCTCATTTTACAAATGCAATTCATTAAAAAGAAATACAGGAAGCTCCAATAACATTTGTCCTCTCAGTAATGCTCTCTCATAGCTCTTTGGTAGATGCTCTGGTTCCCTTCCTCTCTTCGTTTAGTTTAATGTCCAAGTCCCGGAGCTGGCTGAGGAACCCCGGATTTGGGCAGATGTCTCTGTGAGCGCTCACTGTTTTCAGAGCATCCACTATTGTCATGTTTTCATGGATCACTAAGGCGGCAAGCACTAAAGATGCTGAGCGGCTCACCCCCATGGCACAATGAATAAACACCTTACCTGCCAAAACAAAAGAGGCAGAGCAGGTGAGTGGCCTTTAGCATTTCTAAAGCGAGGACAAAAAGCACTAGAAACACCGGAAAACAACAGTGACAATTAGCGGATACTCAGGGAGGATTAGCATAAAATCATGCTATACATCTTAGGCAATTCATACTGACCTCTTGCATCTAATTTAGGCCTCAGATTAAAATAGCTGAAATTTTCTGTGGAAGGAGAAGCTTTCTGTGACTAAAATTGCTACTGCAGTTTTCTGTGGGAAAAAAAAAACTCCAACAGTTCTGGCAGAAAATTTTGGCCCAGCCCTGGCTGTGATCACTGACAAGTCCCATAAACTCCGTAGGATAGTCTGCCTGTAAAAACGGGCTCATAATTTACTGTATCTCAGCAGCCCAGTGTGAGCTATAACTGGGGATTTAATAAAGCACTCTAGTAAAAGCAGCAGATCTCGCAGCCAGTCAGAGTCAGAGCAAACTCTGGAACAAATGGAAATTATGATAACTAAGCCATAATCCAAACTGTGCTGACAAAAATTCAGCAGGCTGCGGGTCAGGCTCGTAGTTTTTGACTTAGTTCATTAGCTGCTGCTGCTTCTCTAGCTTAATAGACAGCCTGAATAAAGCTCCAATTCTGTGAAGCACTTAAGCATGTGAAGCATTTAAGCCAGCACTGAAGTGCCGCTGCTCCCAACTGAGTGCATCGGGAGCAGGAGCAGGGCTGCGTTATGTAGGGCCAGGCTGAAGCCCCTGCCAGGGTGAGAGGTGCATGTGGAGGCACAAGGATCCTGCCAGCTCCTGCAGGAATAGGGCAGGTGGGGGTGCACCTACAGTGCTATAACCTCTGCCCTTCCCTCTCACTTCATCCCACCATGCTGGGCTTGGAGTAGCCAGCCTTCCCCAGCTCCCCAGGGCCTGGCCATGGCCACCTTCTCTGCAGTGCATGGCACAGGCACCCTTCTCCCACCCTGCACGTGGCAATTCTGCTTGTGTCATCTTGAACTTCGGGCTGAATCTGAGCTTTGCTAGCTGCCTGTTACTGCAAGGAGATGCCGTTTGGCTCATGTTGAAACTTCCTCCCAAAGCTTCTCTTTGCCTCCCTCTTACCTCCTGAGGTGTTTAAGGCTTTGCTGATGAAATTGGCAGCATCATAGAAGAAGATACTTAAATTAAAGGAAGGATCATCAAATGCTTCTATTCCATAGTACTCTATTTGCAGATCTTCGTAATATTTGGCTCCTGTGTTGATGTTACATGGCCCATCTGCGGCATTAAGGATATGAGTAATGTTGAGGCTTTGAAGAGTAGTTTTGCTTCTAGCAGCCCACCTGTTTAAAGACGCAAAGAGCTCATTGGCAACACTCCTAACATCCTGCTAACATAGCATGGTTTAAAGTTAGTGCCTGCTCCCACTAGGGAAGTATACAGGAACTGCATCTCCCTCAGAGTAGCGAGTTTTGAGAAGCCCATAGTGCTTTGCACTTGAAAAACATGGTATGGTGCTGTGGAGAGCAGCAAGAGCATGCACTTGCCAGTGGGATACTGTTAGTTAAGAAAATGCCTCCCAGCAGGTAATTCCTGGGAACATGGCTTAATGTATAAAGCGGTTGAGATTTTCCTTCAAACAGTTATTTAGCAAGTTCTAATCTCTCATTCATAGTGTGCATAGGTCACAAGGGTGAGAACAGATGCAGCAGCACCTCATTCCTGGTTCAGAAATGAAGTGGCTGCATCATATCATGTTTACCAGCCAGGTTCTCCCCGCTGCCCAACATGAACTGGGACTAAAGTTATTCCACAAAACTGTGATCCTTAAGTAATGAATTCATGAGGAGGAGGAGGAGCTGGGAAAAATGAGCTGATGAGCTACGTAATTTGCAGTAATCCAAATAGAAACAGATGGCAATAAATGGAAATTGTCGCAAGAATAAGGTATTTGCATGAGAATTCCTGTTTGTTATTTTCAGTTTTACTCTCTTTGAAAGAAAGTTTGGATTTCGACTGGCAAAATCCCTATTGTATAATTCCTTTAGGTCCTCCTCTATCTGGCTGTCGATCCTGCTACTCCTATTTAAATGTGAGGGCTACTATGCTCATCTACTATCTTAGAGCACAGTTTCCAGGGTAGATAGATGGTGCATTTCAGAGTTTACACCAGTTTGATATGGGTTCTTTAAGACTTTTGTCTAGAATACACATAATTCTTACCCTGCCAAATCCCCTGCAGTACACAGAATATGTAAAACCCAATTCAGACACACAGTGAGTATGCCACCACTTTGTATGTCATGTTTTTCATGACATCCAAACTCCTTACGTTACCAGTTTTGGAAGCCTGCATAGCCAAAACATTCCTACAGACCCAAAAGCTGCTCCCCAATATACCACACCCCTTCCTTCCCCTCCCAGGGACCAATAATAGTTCAACAATAGGACCATAGGTTCTTACGCATCTCCTAGGTAAATATTTGGCCAGACTTGGTCCACATGATTATCAGACCCTCCTCTAAACCAAAAGAGCCACTGAAGGTCTGATAGCGCTGGTGTTTCATAGGAAGTGCTCCCTGCACTGCTTGTTGGAGATGAAGAGCCTCTGGTGTGAAGCATCTGGCTGCTCTCTTGCACGCACTTGGGCTATATCAGAGACAGTTTTTCTGAAATGAATTAAGAGGAGATTTCCATACAGAAAAAATATTCCCTAGAAAGTAGTCCTGCCCATTACCCTCCAAATAGCATTACGTTATTCTAACTAGAGTGTGTAGCAGGGCCTGCAAGTGTTGCTAAATGCATCTAGAGAGCAGGCCTGACTCTGTGGTTGGAGTCTACAGGCATGTAATTCATCCCCTGAGAAAGCAGCAGCAGACGATATGATTTAATTTCTTGACAAGTAATGCTGTTGAAAAAGAACATCCTGTGCCACCAAAATGCAGCACTGGCTGAACCTCGTAGTTGCAGGTATTGTTTCTGTTACTATAGCACTGATGAGTGTGTGCAGGAAAGCTCCAATATTTCATGTTGGAGAGTTACCAAAGCATTTGTGCACATTTGATTCTGGTTAGTTAAAACTGGAAGGTTTTGAAAGAATGAACCATTGGACTGACTTACACTTACAAAGCTCCTAGAGGCAAGGTGGAAATTTTATGATGTGTATGTAAGACATATATTCATATAGTGTGTATTTATATATACACACATACATCAAATGTATGTGCATACAGTTTTCTTTCACTTATGGGGTGTATTTAACATGTATATATGCGTACATATATACATATAAATGGATTTTCACATGTATATATGCATATCTATATATGTGTCTGTACATATATAAATGGACAAAACTTGAATTAGTTTTTTCTATCTCTCAGGTGAACACCCCTGAACACTCAGCTATACTGGTATGTTTGCATCTGTCAGCCTCTTCTCTGGGAGATGTTCTACTTTGTATAAATTATGTGACAGCTATTTGCCTCCAGAGAGAGGCTGTTTCTCTCATATGAGGGTTATGGTCTTTACCTGGGATGTGAGAAAAAAGAGCATCTCAATTCTGGGAAATTATAGATCTGAAAGTTCTGTCTTTGTTGTGCTGTTGAGAATCCCATCTAGGACCCCATACAGATCATGCAGTAGAATATGGGTATCCCTTTTGCAATGTTGTTTACTGGTTTAGACCCAGGAAGCCTGGGCTAGTCAGTCCAGCCTAAAGCAGAGCTTCAGTCAAGAGCAAGAGTTCAAAGATATCTAAGCGGTCCCTTCTCTGAGACTTTATGAACATTTCTCATTATCCTGAATTGTTGTTCTCATCCCCAGAGAACACTGATGAACTTTGTTTGGTTGCTTGTTGGTATTAAGGCCATACTAGAACTCTTCCCAACGTGAAGTGGCCAGTTTATTCTGACACGGCATCAGCTTTCACTGTAGTGCCTGAATGCCTACATCTAGAGTTTGGCTTTATTTTCTCAGCAATTCTAGAGAACAACTGCAGATGGGACCTTCAGAAGTCATCTAGTCCAACCCCTGCCTGGCAGCAGCAGCTGCCAGATGGATGTTGCTCCAAACATCCAGGTACCTTATTTTTAACAGTATATGTTGATTTGGGGAATAGGCAGAGAGCAAAGGAAAATATCTGGTTGCATGTGGAAAAAGTAGAGATGATGCAAGGCGTATTACTGAACACACCAAATATATTTCTGTGACCTCAGCCTAAATTTGCTTCCTCTGCCCTCTTCTCCCGCCTCCTCCCCAGAAATGTTAAGAGCACTTATAGCTTTTTGTATGTTCCAGTAAAAAGGAAGTCTCCCTAGAGTAACTATTTAATAAGGAAAATATGAAAAATACAATAAAAATTATGGGAGAGATGGAAAAAAACTGACTGGTTTTACTTTTAATGATGAAGGAAAAGAGCGGCAGGGAAGTATAGAGGACTGTAGGGGTAAAAGCCTACAAATTTTTCAGGGCAGATAACATAACACCAAAAGCTTTGGTAAAAGAGTATGTTGTGCAATCCCAGCGCAGATTAACATGAAGAACAGCACAGGAAAAGGTACTGTGCCTTGCCCTACAAGTTTTACTGCCTTGCAGAAGTCATGCACTGTGCTCAAGAGCTGCTGTCAGCATCGTCATGATGACCTGTTTGTACTTTCACCGACACAGAATGTTAAGCTGAAGAAGTAAAAGAAAACCAAGAAAAAGATAATACATCTTCTACATCAGGAGATTCATAAGACCACAGGCTCGTTTTCAAGGAGTGTGGCTGACTCAATTGCTGCAGATGTTTAAAGGCTGAAGTTGTAGAGGTAAGCAAGCAGATACTAAACTTGCAGTTCTCCTAGCCCCTGCTGCTTTAAACTTCTGTTGCAGCCTCTCAGCTACTTACAGTAATGGAGGTGACTAGCGGAGAGAGGGAAAGGGATGACTAGCAGAGAGAATTACATTGCGAAGCCTTTTGTTCAAGACCTGACTTTGAGGAGGTTCTCCAATAATTGAGTCGCTTTGGCGCCAGTGAAACTTAGCAGGCAACTCCAGCTTTTGCAGCCAGGGAGGTGTTTTGCAACAGAGCTCCCTTTCATTCAGCCATCCTCTTTCCAAAAAGTGCGTCAGCATCATTCACTTCACATGACTAATGCCAGACAAGTGAGCTCCTCATGTCAACACCAAGAAGCATAGCTCCTCCCAAGCACACTGCTCAGTCCTGCGCTGCACTGGCTTTGAAATTGAATTGCTCCGCCAGGCCTTTGGGGTAACCTTGGAAATAACTATACCAGATGATTGGACTAATGAGGAAAGTAATATGAATTTTTTAATTGAAGGCCAGGGACTTTGCTGAAGATATGTGTTGTCCGTCGTCCTGTCACTTTTTACTGTTAAGATACTGCAAAGCTAGCAGAAGTGCTGCCACTGATTACATTTCTCTAAGCTTCTCCCAGAAACAGCCAGTGACTGCAGGAGGGCAGGAGCCCCTGAGGGGGCATGGGGGGTGGGGGGAAATAATTCTATATTACAAGGTCAATAATGTTTCCTGCAGAGACCTAAACCATGCAAGTTGTATACGATTACTTTTATTTAAAACTGTAGCCTGGAAGTATCTAAAGATCATCTCATTAGATTGCTTCGTTCTGTCTTTCCTTTTTTTTTCTTTTTTCTGGTTAAAAACAAAACAACAATAAACAAAACAATAAAATAAAGCCTTCTACCTATAGTAGGCATTTGAGACTGGATAGGGATTTTAAGGGCAATCCAGATGTATTAACCTCCTTGCTTCCCTGGGAGAATACAAGGTAGCGCAAGCTTTAAAACAGTTCTGTCCTTACACATCAGCTCCCAGACTGCACCACAAATGGGCAGGGCCTGCTCAGCCTCATGTCTGAGGTATGGAGCGTGAGTCACAGAGGCTTGGATTTCCCTGGTGGGCATGAGAGCCAGGCTGGAGGCACAGGCAACCGTGGCGCTGGCATTGCCAAGCAGCAGGAATATGCTGTGGGGGAGTCCCCACCCTGGTTTGCATGCAGCTGTGTCATTTTGGGACCTCACCTGCAACATCCTAGTTAAGCTTTTTATCCCCTGATGTTACCCACCACTTGAATGCTACAGTCTGCAAGGCTTTTTTTCCTGCACTGGAAATAATTGCTGTTTTCTACTGAATATTTTTCTGGCAAAGAAAAGAAGCAACCACACAACCCCCGCTGACTTCAACTGGCTAAAGCATTTAACAGATTTGTCTTGCATTTGCAGATTCCAGTGACAGAAAACTCAGCAAAGTTCTGTGAAAAAAGCAAACAACTCCAGTACTGTAGGCTTGAAATAGTTCAATAAAAATGACAATTTCCAGTTTTCTATTCAAAGTTACTTCTGTTTTGGAATTTTACTTCAGCATTGTGTAAAATCTATTAAAATATTAAAGCAAGATAAAGTGGCTTGTTCCTGTTTGACAAAAACATGATTTGTTTAACGAAAAATGAACACAAACTAACTGAGCAGCCACCTATTTGCCTAGGCCTAAGTTTCACTTCTCTATCAGGTGCAAAGCCTCTCACCATTTTGCCCTGGTTGTTACCTTGTCTGCTGAAGACTGAACTGGGCCAGAGAGAGGTTAAATGACTGTCTGAAGAGGAGACAGTGGCAGGGCCTAAGTCATCTTTCCTCTATCCCTTTTGCTAGCACCTTCCTAGCTGGCACAGCTCCACTTGTGGTTCTAATGATAGCTTGGATAGGGACAGGCATCTTTCAACAACAAGGTCTTACATGAGATTATTGATAGCCTTGGGCACAGCAGGGCACTAATTTTGGCTGGACCTGTGGTTACTACAATAACACAAACACCAGCTAACGATAACATGATACAGAAATCTCCTGCAGTCAAATATCCTAAATTTCCCGAGTCAAAACCTGACAAACTAAATGGTTCAAAATGCCAAAGCACAAGATCAAAATATAATTAATGTAGAAAAAGAAAGAAAAAAAGAAGCAGCAGCCTCTCGATGCATTTGAAATTGCTGTCTACTCTGGTTTTCTTCTCTTTTCTCTCAGCAAGCATCTCTGCACTCATCTTTTACACTCTTTGCACTTTTCTCCCAGGTAGTGCTTAACACTATGGCTCTTTGTCCTCCTAATGGAAAAATCCAGATGGAAAGAAGTGTGGTTCACAGGGAAATGATCATGTAAGTGGAATTAATCTTTCAGATACTATAATGTGAAATCTGATCTTCCTTTTTATTAAGAAGACCCAATCTGTGTCTCTACATTTTGGTCAGAATTCAATGCTAAGAGAACACAGGAGTCTCTTGAGGTAGAGCTGAAAGCCTCGTGTGCAGAAACAGGCACATTTAAAAGCAATAGCAAAGTTAAAACAGCCAGATGGGAACCTAGCAGGCAATCGAGAGAGGAACTCTCTGTTTTCCTTGCAAGCCTACAGGGGCTTGTTTGCAGGAATTAGAATCTCTCACCAGCAGTTCACTGCAGCTCTAATACCAAGTGGTATTGAAAATGAGAAGCAGGTTATGGCTGATGGTTTAAATGAGGCACCTTTGGGAATTTAGAAATGAGATCCTGGACTTGTCTCAGTGTAGACCGTGCACATGGCAGAGCAATATTGCTTTCTTGGCTGACTGCATCATATATTATGGCCTTTTATTTTGCCCACACTCAAACAGCAGGGAACAGTAGAAGTTCATTGCTCCTGCTCGCTGTTTAAACCCTGATCTGCCTCACCAGAGGCAGAGCCCCTGAATAATGGAAAGCAGAATCGGTCCCTTGGTCTTAGTGCGGGTACATGTTCAATGCAGCACTGTATTAATGCCATTGCCATTATTCCACAGTGAAGAGAAAAGCAGAATATACAATTAAAGCTCTGTTTGGTTCGGTTTTAAGAGAATTTACTACCCGGGAAAGATGCCAGATCGAGGGCCCTGGAAAACACAGCCCTCTCTTTAACCGCAACATCGAGGAGGAGCGGGAGCAGCCCTGCATGCCTACTCTGTGGTTACCCCCTCAGCTCAGCTCACAGATGCCCCTCGCCCTATGCTGGCAGCCGTGTTTTACTGGGTGAGAGAAAATCTGAGTCCTCACACCTCTTCACTGCTTGGTCTCCCTCCTGACACCTCTGTTCACATCCGGCCTTGTACATTTATGATGGGGCCCCCTGACTCCTCCAAACTGAACTGGAAGGTACCAACTTCTGCTTGCAAGGAGCCTGAGCTGGGCTGGAGGGCAAAAGAATCCTTCCACCGTGAGCTCTACAGTCCCTACACAGTGCTGTCTGTGGGGCTGGAGGAGCTGCTGCAGGGCAGAGGCAGCCTGCTGCTGCCCCGCGGGAGCTGCATGTATGGCAGGAACATGCGAGGCTGTTTCAGGAATGGAAGCAGTCAGAGGGCAGGGCAGGTGAGAGTAACCAGCCTCAGCCAGGGGTTCAGATAGTGGGTAGAGCCGGTGATGGTGAGGCAGGTCCCAGGTGAGGGGAGAGGATGTTATTGCAGCTCATGGAAGTGCTCCTGGAGAGCATTTCCTTTCCTTTGTAATATAATGGATCTGCACATATTTTCCCAAGACCCTATCTTTCCAAGGGGGGAGAACTGCTGCGCTGCCTCCAGCCCCCCACTCCCAACCTACCTCCCCAACCTTCAAACTGCCCCATTTAAGAGCTACACATCTTAGGCACAGGACTCAGGGCTAAAACTGCAGGAAAGGATGCTTGAAAAGTGGGGGCAGTGGGTGGAAAACTGGGGAGACCTGCGTGCAGTGACAGGCCATGGCTGTGGCAGGATGACAGCTTTTACATCTGCAGCTTTCAGATTCAAAGGAGATAGAAAAAAAAGTATTACCTTAGCAGCTGGTATTTCTGAGCTATTCAATGAGCTGTCCCCAGCAAGAGACAGCACTGCCCTCCATGGGCTCCTGCCACAATTTCTGACTCGTCGGTATCTATCGAGCCTAGGATGATGATAATTCCCTCTTGGGGCCCTCTTGTCCAGGGTACCACAGATAGGAATTAACCCCTCCCCGAAAAAATACTGGTTTTCTTGACACATCTCGACTACACTCATGCTTCTCCCTGAATTAAAAATAGCTGTAGTTCTAAGTCCTGCTGCCAGCAGCCGTAACTGTGCTATATGCTATATAAGGAGAGGCACAATCACCACGCAGCTAACTGCTTCTAATAGTAGAAACTTTACTTTAACCTTATGTAATGCCAGTAATGAAGCAGAGAGGCTGTGGCTTGTGAGCAGCTTACACAGAAAGCTTTCTTGGGCAGCCCATGCCTTCAGGGCAGATGAGCTCCATGGAGAGCAAGAAAAACAAAGTAACCTTGATATTGATAACACTTCAGTGAGTGCTGTCGCAGCCAGCGCTGCGCTGAGATTTCATCCGTGTCACAGGCTGCCGATAGGAGTAAGTTATGAGCAACTCTGATATAAATTTTGTCAAAAAGACCGGACTTGGGGCGGCAGGGGTTGGGGGGGAAGGGGTGCCTTGCAAGCTTCAGGAAAGACAAACAAGGATGTTAATATATTGCTATTAAAAGGGGCTCCAAAGCACTCGCCATTCTGCAGGCAAGTATGGATTTGTGTGACTAGATTAATGAGGCGGGGGCTCTTCTCCTTGATTTACTCCTCAAATTATTTTTGTTTGACTGCTGCTGTCAATACAAAATTGAAAATGCCATCAAGATTGTGAGATTTCAGAATGTTTAAAGGCACGAGTAACGGGGTTTTGATAGTCCTCAGTCTTTGAGCTGTCTGTCTCCCCCTGCACTTTTAACGTAAGCAGGGAAGTGCTCTCCTTGCCTTGCCTCACTTGAAAGGGTACATATGAAACAGACACCTCTAAGGCTGACAAAGCTGTACAAATTCTTTGCAGTGGAATCAAGTGCAAAAAGACTTCAAAACTCTGCAGTGGAAGATCTATTTTGTTACTTGGTTTTTTCCAGCACATCATGGAGATTTCAAGGGACACTCTCAGCTTGGTTGGGGCAGAGTGGACTGGTTTTTCTTTAGTGGGTTGGATTTTTTTTTTTTTTAATTGCTGACTTTAAAATCACGATTTGCCGTTCAATTAAGTCGTATTTTAAGTGGGATGACTGTACGTCTCAAAGGAGTTGACCAGTGATGAGGTGCACAAGAACAACTGAGAGAAGATATTAAAACCTAGAACTGAGGTTTACTTTCTCTTGCAAACTTCTGGCTATGTTTCTGATAACTATTTGCTCTTATCTTGCACTTGAAGAAATAAAAGTAGAGGTGGTTTTCCTGTTGCTCTTCCCTGGTGTTGGTGTACCAGGTAAAACCAGGGGGCTGATCATCAGGGGTTGTGGGTAAGGCGGCGTATGCAGCCATCTCTCTGGGCCGTGATGGATGAAGGGCCAAGGGCAGACGGGGAGATACTCTTGCTGCATTATGGAATATCCAGTCCCAAGGTCACTGGGAGAGCTTGTCCTGCGTTTTGCTAACTGGTGGGAAGTAGTTTCTCCACCAGGCCCTGCTGTGCTGTCTTTGTGAGGAGCCAGCAGCACGGTGCTGCCCCACTCCTTTGATACCATGCTGATGCTATCTGAGTCTTGCAGTAGGTCAGGCTGGGCAGAAGCAAGGATTGTTATGTGCCAGGAAGTTTTTGGAGGGTCTTTTCACTTTCATGTTGTCAGGTTTTATGCTGTTGTTTTTCTGATGCTGTTTCCTGCTGAGGCTTGGTGTGGCTGTAGACTGATGCCAAAGCTGGTAGGGTGGTGGAGGGAGGAAGAGCCTCCAGCAAAGCAGCAGCCTTATGGCTCCCAAGAAGGACAGGTAACAGGGAGGGATGCACCCTTGCTGGAGGTTGTGCCTGCTGCAGGAGGTTTATACTAGACCGTTTGGGAGCAGGCTGCAAGTGCAACAATCCCTTTTCCCAAAGCAAGCCTCATTGCCTCCAGCTCAGCTCTGGGCAGGCTGTTCTCTGCTTGAGAAACTTGCTGTGAGCAGGAATACATTAAGGACTGTGAGCTTCTCAGGTACAATGGTAATGGGAGCCACCCATGAGCTATAAATAGCACCAACATCCTCTCTCTCCAGGGCCTGGCATCCCAAGCAGTCATTCTTGCTGGTGCTAGTGAAAATGAACAAAGCTTTGAACAGCTTTTATTCATATTGTCTTTGCAGGCTGGAATTTTGTGGGTAGTTTTTCTTACTGGCTCTGAATTTTGAGTCTATTTTAAGTGAAAATATTGGTGCTTTCTGCCTTTGGATTTTTTCTTTTTTTCTTTATTTTTAGTTCATAGAATCACCACATATCATTTTCATATTTTTAGCACAACTACGTGGGAAAAGCTATTGTGATAGCAGAGTGGGGATTACAAGTCATCATTTACAAAGAACTTGAGTGGTTGCAGGAAAAGGGGGGAAAAAAATCCCAGGAACTAAAATTTAGTCTTATATAAATCTTATATATGTTTTTAACAAAATATTGAAAATGTTTTGTTTTAGTGTCAAGCAAATAACGCAAGGTGTATTGGCACAATTTGTGATGTTTGCAGTGAGACATCAGACAGATAGAAATAGCTGCTGCAGTAGAAGGAAAAGCTTTACATGGCTATCAATCAGATGAGATCTTCCTGTGGTTTCATAGGAAACAAAAATGTCTTTTGTCAAGAAGCTATACAGACCTGAGAGCAAAACTGGCAAAAAAGACTCTTCTCAAAATATTTAGGGTGTACTTGATGAAGTCCTGTTATAAAATGATGAAGCCTCACATGTTATGCAACTCTCATTTGCTGTTACAGACATTCAAGAAACATAACATTTTGGTCCGGGATAACCACTGAACCAGTGCTACGAGATCAACAGGAAGAGCTGGAATAATTAGATGAGCTTTTCAATATGCAAGGAAGATTATATTTTTTCCAATTATATCAACTGATCTTATTATACAGTCTTTGCTGACAACCCCTGCCTTAGACCAGTACAGCAACACTGCTTCTGCTGAAAGGCTGTGATTTTTCGTATTGCCAGAAGATGGCAGAAGAAAGCAATCTTGAATGATTTTAAAAAAGTATACTCATGGCTGGCCTTCAAAGGGAGCTGCTACGGATAGACAGGAAACTGCGCTGGTCGGGTGGAAGATAAATGTGAAACGTACTGGATAAATTAAATTTGCATTGATCTGGGTGTATATATCAAATGATGGACACTGTATCGGTTCCCATGCAGGTTCTCTGTATAAGAAATGCTCATAACAGTGCCCATTTTTAATCTACACAGTGCTGTTTGGCCTGGTTTTGGGCTAGTTGTCACCTCAGACAGCATCTCTCCTGTTTGTTCTCCAGGGGAAAGCTGACCCTTCAGTCACACAGATCTCACAGAGGGGACATTTTCATCGCCAGGACTGAGCTGCAGGGCTCTAAAGGAGAGCTCAGATGGAGGAGTCTATGCTGCTCATGCTCTCTCCCCAGCTGCTTTTACTTCAAGCACTTTTCTTAAGAGAAATAAACCCTCTACAAGAGCGGAAATTCTTTTGGAAAATGCATTCAGACTGGGGGGACTTTAAGTCAACCAAACGCATGACTCCTCTCCCCCATCTGGCGCAAAGCTCCCCTTGCATCCTCTGAAAGGTGAAGGAAAGCTGAAGAGAACTTGCAAAGGTCTTGGGCCTCTTATTAACCTTGTTTCCGAACGGCAGCTCAGCGCAGACGCTGAGGGTCCTGGCAGCGGCCTCTGCCGCGCCGCTGCTCCCCGCCAGGTGTCTCCGCGCCCCCAGAAAACAAGAGGGAATGCGGCTCCGGCGTGCTTCGCGCCTCAGCGCCAGCTTCCTCACCCATTCTGCATCCTCCCTTCTCTCTGGCTCCCACAGCCTGCGCCAACCTCCCTGGAGCTGATGGAGGCAAGGTGCTGGATGGGAGCAATTAGGGGGCTTTGTACTATGACCAGCCTTTCTGACCATTCTGCAGTAACTAAAAGCACCATGAGGTTTAGGAAGCAGCCAAGCTATTGAAGTCTAGAAGCTAAAAGATACACGGGGGGTGAGGGGGGGGGGAAATCACTCTACAGTTGTCCTGTTTCTTATGCTGTCTTCCCCTAGACTTTGCTCTGATGGAGAATGATTGACTACCTAGGCCTTCAGGTCTAACCTGTTTTGCCACCTTTTCCACCAGTCTTACAAATGAGGTGTTCACAACATCCATAACTAGATATCAAATGAGACAACACAGGCACTAGACATCCAGCATCTGCCTCCCAGGCTGAGAATACATTTATCAGTATGAACCAACATTCATTTCACAGTGGCAGCAAGGAAGAGAATGACAAGGGATCAAGAGTGAAGAAGAATATTTAAAGCAACTTTCAGCTGTTGTTGATGATGAGGAAAAACAGCTGATGATATAGACACCCATCACCTGGGTGGGAACATTCTTGCCCCTTGAGATGATGCTAACACAGGCCCCAGTGCTCTCACACCTTTCCCCTCAGGATTCTGATCCTACTTGGCTTTTTAAGGTACTGTTTCTTATATTGCTGCTTTCAATAAAATTACTTTGTTCCCAGCTGGGTTCTGCATTTAGCAGCAGAATCAACTCATCTTGTGAAGAAAGAGAGTAATGGAAGCTCTGTAGCTTCTGGCACACCACAAGAACACTGCCAACATCCAGCATCTTTCTTTTGTCCTTTGGCTGCCTACCTCTGAGTTACAGGGTCCCACCTGCTATTCAGAAATAGATTAAGCTTTAATGAAAATGAGTAAGTTTAACAGAGCACAAGATGGCTTTCAGCCTGCCTCATCCAGGACATCCTACCACATGAGTCCTTTTGCCAGGCTTCCAGCAATGGATCATCTAGGTCAAGGCAGTGCCAGGGTATGCTTAATCCTGTTCTCGACATAAGGTGAGTAAGCACGTACCCTTTACACATTGAGGTTTTAGTAAGTATGTGTGTATGGGGCTAGCAACACTCTATAGATGCCCGTTCCCCTTCCATGCTTGAAAGCAGAAGCTCCTCTTTCAGCTAATTCTCTCTTTTTTTTTTTTAGTGAAGCAATAGCAAGAAACTGTTCTGCACAGGTTTATCCCCAAAACAAAGACAAATTCAGAGCTGCCTAGGAACTGAAAGTTCTGGGTAAAAGGGATTTTCTATTTCTGTTCTACTAGGTGAGGTGTATATACCTGAGAGGAAAAAATGTGCAGGTCAGCTCAGAAAGAAGGATGTTTCTGCACAGGTGACATATCATGGTTGTGGCGCTGGATCAGAGCTTGAGGGGTCTGCATTGAACTCTGCTCTTCTGCTGCTTGCTCTTGACCATTGCTGCAAGTAATGGTTGAGATTGAGTAGGTTGGCCCTAACCCATAAGATCAAATCTGGTCTGAAATGCCTAGAGCTAGGTCAGCTCAGTTGGGCTCCTTTTTCTGTTTCTGCGACCATCAGATACAGGAAGGGGGTTATTGACTTGCTGACTATTGGAACAGAAAATCATGGCGTACAGCTGATATGCTTTCTTATCCTGACTTACTATATGTCTGCCCCTGGTTTTTTATCCATGGTGACAGAAGACTGTGCTAGGGTCTGTTGATCATGCCTGTCCCATTTTTTGCCTTCCTAGGATTATAAACAATTGTGACTACCAAGTAACTCCATCTCATTCCTCTGTTAGCTTAAGCATCCTGTTGATGAGTCAGAAACTGGCTGATGACAGGCAGGACATCTCTGGTTAAAAAACTCAAACTCTCTCTGCTAGCAGAGGTGCTGGCATGGTGATGAGGGTCTCTTTGCACACACACAGCCTGCCTTCTGGCTTGTTACATCTTCTCCAGGTAGGGTGCTGCATCTTGACTTTACAGCTCCTCTGTGTGGCTACATGTTGCTTTCACGGCAGAATCTATTAGCACCATCAGCCCTCCTTGAAGAGATCAGAAAGCATGCCACCTTTTGGGACAGGAAGGCAGCCTGCTACCCCAGAGGAAATAAAAACAAAATCCTGGCCAAAGAGCGAACCATGAGAACACAGCTAGGATTATGACTTTCTAAATTTTTATCTTCAGTCTGTATTTGATGTCTGGGTAATAATAAGGGGACCAGTCTCTTACAGAAACCTAGGCCAGGTTAAGCAACACACAGAAAAACTGTGGTTTTCCTGAGCTGCAGGACAGAGGATGTGCAGGGTCTCACTATTCCCCACTCACAACCTCTGTGGCTGAGGATTTCATGCAATGCCTCTTCCTAAGCCCTTTAATATGAGATTTAAGTATGTTCAATATAGCTGCACTTCTTTTTTATTTCTGAAAAGAATGGCTTTCCCTTTGTGCTGTTTGCATTTTGTCATGCTACATTGGTTCACTCACCGTTTTCCTGAGTTTGGTAAAAAAGCTGTCTGTGAAAACAAGAACAGAAAAAAGGAAAATTATGAAAGATTTTTTATATATATATATATACATGGGGGAGAGGTTTTTCAAAGGCAGAAAGGGGAGTCTATCATGTTATGCACCTGAGTGCTATTCATGCCCTTGAAAAATCTCACTTATAGTGTTTAATTGGTCTGTGCAAATCCATTGCCAGAAGAGGTAATTGACCATTTTTATAGAAGGATTGGTAACAAAACCACTCCAGGCTATTGTTTTAGAAATTAAAAAAAAAGAAAAAGAATTATGGAAAGAGAATATTTCAGGGCATCAGCCAATCTCTGCTGAAACTATGCAAATTCACTTGGTGAAAACAACAGCAGATGCAATGAAATGAGTTGTATGTGAAGAACTGAGATCTTGAACATTATATTATGCAGAAGGTAAAGAGTCTGCACGAGATAAGTAACAGCTCAATGTGTTACCAAGGGTGCACTTTGATTTTGATGAATGTTAAAAGAACCTTTAGCCTTGAAAATAAAGAGGATAATTTCTCTCCAGGCAATGGCTGCTCATGAAAGTCATAAAACAAGAGCACTGGAGCCCTAATTTTATAGTGCTTTTTAAATGATTTTCAAATGGTCCAGCTGCTTTGTGCCACAGTAACACAAGGTAAAGATATTTACACCGGCGGTAAGAAGCATGCATCAGCCTGCCTGACTGCTCTCCACAGGCAGCCTGCATTCGGCAAAACACACATGGAAAGCTGGTACTTGCCAATGTGGATTGATCACAATTGCACCGCGGCTACAGCGATCCTGGGAAGCTGCTTTTTCCACGAGGCAACTTGATTGTTTTTCCTGTCTGTGTCTCGTCTGCAAAGCACGGGATGCATGCGGCCAGCGATGCTGGTTCTATTTTGACACTTGAGAGCCTGCCAGCTCTGTGTGCCCCTTCGGCCATACCATTCTTGGCAGACTTCTCTTTTCGGAAACAGGAGGGCAAATTCAGCCCTGGGTTGTACCACTGGTTTTGGTGGGAGTTTCCCCAAGGATTAATTTGGCCCCAGTGTTGGTGTTCTGCTGTTGCGCTGCATTGTCTTGTATGGAAATGCATGCGTGGGGCAAATGAGCTCTAGACAAATGCTACATAGTTCTGCTGAGATGCTGGAATTGCCACCAGCGATTTTCCCTAAGTATTTACCTCTGCATGTCTAGGACTTCAGTCTAAAACTACAATTGGTTTACAGCTCTAAGATGACCTGTTCTAAGACAAGAACTATCCCCGGGTCATAGAATCATAGAATATTTGAGGCTGGAAAAGACCTTAAGATCATCTAGTTCCAACCCCTCTGCCATGGAGTCGTCTAACTTAACTTGCCAATTTGGGCAGTCATTTCAAAAGTTTGAGTAGTATTTTATCTTTGCAATACCCTTTCCTCTATGAGACATTGTCAGTAGACAGGGTACTGGGAGAAACCTGTCTTCTGAGGAAGTAGAATAGGGTTGAAAGGCCAGTTCCTTTATGAAATATCTCTGTAAATTTAAAGAAATTGACTAATTCTGTGTTCATTAGTGTGAGAGACAGATCAATGTTCGTGTAAAAAAAATTTTGATGGGAATGGGGAATTCTGAGCATGAAATGAAGGCTAATTTATGGCTGAAAATTTATTACATTTCCATAAATCTCAAGTTCATAAAGCTAGACAGAGCTGGGCAGAGGGCATGGCAGGAAGCAGCTACCTCTGGGAAGTCCCTGGCCATTGAGCATCTATTGTCACCAGGGAAGATTCTGTCCCACATATGGGTGACTTCTTGTACATGCTGGACTATGACATTTTTTTCCCCTTTCATTTGCTGATCCCAATGCAGCAAAACAGGTTAGCATCTTTTTATGGCCAGGGATATCTTTAAGACCTTTAATCAGGGTGTTTCTTCTGGTGTTGAGTTCTAAGTGTTTTAATGAGCAGAATGGACAGCAAACTGGGAATGTATCCTAGAGGAATATCTAGCACTTTTGTTGCCTTCATTAACCAAATGACTGAGGAGAGACTGAAGCATATGGAATTTAGAAATCTTCTAGCCCCTAAACAGAGAGGAAAGTTAGGTTTGATGCCAAAGCTTTAGGTCATGTTCCTTTCATCTTTATCTCATATTCAGATTGTCTGTCTGATGTTCCTCCATGTTTCTTTGATTTTTTTTTATGTCATAAGAGTTCAGAGCTTACATAGGTGTACACTGTATCTTAGTTCAATATGTAAATCCAGCAGCTTGATAAAATTGCTTGCTACTGGGTAACTCCTTGGATAGCATTGCCTACAGGAAAGTGACAGAAGATCATAAGGTAAGCTAGCACAGGGGAAGCAGATATGCTTCTTTTAAGAATACAATGAACAAAGATTTCCCCTTCAAAATAGAAATAAATACATGTAGTGCTGTTCCAGGCTGCATGAAATAACGCCACGGTCACAGACTGCAAAGTTCATACTTCTGCCTCATTCACATCTTATCTCACCTCTGAGAGATCCAATTTACAGTAGCTGAGGTAAAGGAGCCTCCAGGGTATTACATTCATCATTTCATAAATCAAGAACCACTTTTTGTTACTAGAGATCCCAGACCAGAAAGAGTGGAAACCACATGACATTAGGCTTTGTAAATGGCCCATTGGCATGTCTCTATGATAGCTCTTTGCAGGTCTTGGCTGTTTCTCAAACCTGAAAGGAAAAATATTTGTGTTGCGTATGCTGATAAATCAATACTGAAAAACTGAAGAAATCAGTGGTTTCTGACTGAGAACTCAGAACTTTCTCTGCATTCTCTATAACAGAGCATCATTTCCTTTTATAATTGTTTGGGGTTTTTTTTGTTTCTCTCCTGCTACAGAAATACTCTGATGATTTCCAATAAACCACTGTGATCCTTGCCACTGATTTGAACATTGGTTGCTCCTAATCTTTCAGGATCCTGCTGTCCTACCACCTGCCAATGGAGACAATGTCTGTAAGCGGATAATTAGGCTTACTCATGTGGTTGAGTGAGGTTTAGTTAATGCCGTTTAAGTAATTTGTGATCGCTTAATGAAAGTGCTGCATAACAGCAGTGGTTTACCACCAGGAGAGGGACTCACCATTTGGCCTTGTGAATGCACCCAGAGGCAGTACAGAAACATGCATCAAGGTGAAAGTCAATCACGTTCTCTGCAGGTATTCCATTATAATGCATTTCCTGGCAGTGAAATGTTTGATCTCATTTGCTTCCCTATGTGCAGCATCCAATGCATGGATGACACCAAGCCTCTTCAGGTGTTTCTTGCTATGGGCTATGGAGCTGTGGAGAATCATATATGAAAACTCCCAACAAAAAGCAATTCAAGGTGCCTTGTTACCTTGTAATGTATTCCTGTCAGTCCCACATCCACCATGTTTTGCGACATGTTGTGTAAGAAAGAGTAAGGTAGTAAAAGTAAAAGGTTGTGACTGCTGAATATATGCAAAATATATGTGGAAATGCAGAATTCCAAGTTATTTCACTTACGTAAAGACAGTTTCCTGCTTATAATTTCTTAAAAATTTTTAAGAAGTGTTACAGGCTCTAGCTGACTATAAAGTCATTGGGAATTACTGGCCCAAACACCTTACAGAAATTCAGTTTATGAAGTAGCTCAGATCCTCCTACAACTGGACTTAAAATATCCATGTTGAAAGAACACACTCAAGTTTTAGCATAGCCTGTAACCATTTTGCCTCAACCTGCAATAGTATTCTTTGATTCTTTTGTATAGTTTCTAATCTGGCTAAACTCCAGTTGATAAACCTGCCTGAAGTTTGATTTCTGCAGGATATTTTACATCTTGTTCCCTTAGATGCTTGTTATCTATCACTTTAAAAAACCTTAATTTTCAAACCCAAAGGGTTTAATTAATTAATTAAAGGCTTTGGCCTTGTGTATCAGCAATAGCTGACAGCCACACAAATATTTAATAATTGGTTTGTTCACCACTTCAAAGTCCTCCAGGATGAAAGACATCACGTAAAGTCAGCCATTCATACTTTATTTTACAAGAGATATTTAACTTCTTTAAAGAAAGTTGACCATTAAATTTCTGATAAAGTCATGAGGAGAAATATTTCTTATAAAATACAGCACTAATTCTAGATTAAATTTTGATTTCCAGGTAGCTCCATATAAACTGCACTTAACTGGTTCCACAAAAACAAGCAGTGACAATTTACTGTACTGCTTTAGGTTATTTTAGCTCTGGCACAAGTCCTGATGTTGGCATGGGTTTGCTTAGTAGCAGAGGCTTCCTCTGTTTATTGACTTCACTGAGTGTTGGTTTGGGCTCTAAATGCAAATACTCTATTTATTATGCATTTCCCTCTCAGGAAGATCCCATGAAACCTTATTCCCAGGTGCTGTTCGTATTTGTCTTATTGATGTTGGCAGAAAGAAAATTCTATCTGTAGCACTTGATAAATTTCCAGTTTCACTGATTGCAGTCTGTAACTCTTTGTACTTAAGGTCAGTATTAGCAATCAGCTGTTGCATTAGCAAATAAGCCTGTTTACGTTTTTGTTCTTGTGAGCTGAATGTTCCCAAAGTTCATCTTTTCCTTGCTACATGTACACACTGTGTTATCTATAAATTTTTTCCCCACTATTCTTCCCTTGCCTCCCCCCCCCTTAGCATCCCCCCAACCCCTCTAGTAACTCCAGCCCCCCATTCCCCAAAGGCTCCCTTGACACCCACCTGCCTCCTCTGTCGCCCTGCGGCATTCCCAAGCTTTCTTCCCGCTTGCTCCGCACCCGCTCGCGCTTCATTTCCCATTCAGCACCGGGTGTTGGTGCAGGGAACACCCGGGTTCACTGCTTGACCTAAGAGCATCTGTTCGCCTTGGTTCTTTGAGGCCTCCTTTGGCATTCGGGAAGTGTTCCTGGCTCCGGAGCGCTGTTGGATGCTATTTCGGGATATTTATGATCACCTCGGGAAGGGGAGGGAGGGAGGGAGGGAAGGGGGCTTGGGATTGCAGGGAAGCAGGGAGAGGAGGAAACAGATTGCTCCCAACATGTGCTTCCTGGGACAGTGAAAAGAACAAACCCGCAGTGCTGTGCGGTGAATGCAGAATCGCTGAGGCTGGGGCCTCCAGGAGCTTTAAGCTGGGTTTAAAGCAGAACCCACCCCCCCCATGCCCAAAGCTGGGTGGATCCCGATCCCAATCCCAATCCCAAGGGATTTTGACCCTTCTCTTCCGGCCTTTTTCTCCTTTAAAGGGAATCAAGTGGCTCGTTGGGTGCGCTTTCCTTACCCTGAAACGCTGGCTGGAGCATCCCTGCTTCAAGGCTAGGTTGGAGCATCCTGGACTGCTGAAAGTAGCTGAGCTTTAGGATGCTTCCCAAGCCAAATTCCATGATTCCATGATCCTAAAATGACACAAAAGGAGGAGGGGTTTGTCCTTCATTGATTCAAATAGGAATAGGATTAAGCATTACTATGGCTGCCCCATTCCCGGTTCAAGGCTGGGTTGGAGCATCCTGGACTGCTGGAAGTAGCTGAGCTTTAGGATGCTTCCCAAGCCAAATTCCATGATTCCATGATCCTAAAATGACACAGAAGGATCCCTCCATCTGGGTCTTATCACAGCATCCAGACCCTATCCCTCTGGGAAGGCTGGGGCCTGCTGGGCTGCCTGGCTCTGGCAGTGCTCCGTGAGACAGGAATGTGCTGATGCTTGGCATCGGATGCAGAGCAGCGATTCCCAAATCCTTGTCTGGTTTAATGCCTTTGTTTTTTGGGAAGCAGCAAGCAGGGAAAAGGTGAGAATTCCTCAGCCTAGGAAGTACTTGCTGTGATTTCCTTTGGATGTGACCTGTGCCTCAGTGTTTGGCTGCAGTGGTGGCTCCTGGGAATCCCACTGGATTCTCCTTGGGAATAGGGCTGGAAGGGAATTCTGGCACATTAAACACACACTTCCAAAAGGAAATCATTGCATAACTCTTATCCATGACTTTCCTATTCCCCATTTCCTAGCACTTCCCTGGGCTATATTCCACATCCCTCCTGCTTTTCCATGTTTTCCTTTCAGGATACATCTGGAAGTGCATTGAAGGCACTTTGTATCCCCCCCCTTCCCAATTAGTTCCCTTTTAGCCTGAACGATTCCCAGACCTTGCTCCATACAAGGGGTTAAAATCCACTTGGATCCGCTTCCCAAATCCTGGAATCCTGACCCCAAGCTTGCTAAGTAGCACCTAGCTGGGGAAAGAGGCAGAGCTCTGGGAGGGGAAACGAAGGCACTGGGATAGGGAAGGGAATATTTGGGAAGCGGCTTCCATGCAACAGGTTTCCAATGGTTTTCCATGCTCCCCGCCCCCTCTTCCCGAAAAAACTTCCCTTTTCCTTTCTATTTTCACTGGTCTGTTTGTGCAAAATTTGGAGCCTCACCATAAGGGCTTCTTTGCATTTTTAATTTAGTAACTAACATATGAATACATTTGCATATTAATGAGTTGCAGATGAAATCATGCATACATAATTGCCTCCTTACTGTGGTTAATGTTTGTCACAAGCTCCAGCCCGCCCTTTGATGGATGGCAAAGGCGAGCTTCCAATTTGATGGAGTCCCTTTTGGCTTTGGGAATTCTTTCCCAACACACACACCCCCCCCCCCCCCCCGCTTTCCCTTTCGTGATTCCCAAAACATGGAATTGGAGGTGCGCATCCCTTTGGAGCAGCGGTTTGCCTTTGCTTTGCACCAAGCCATTTACTATTCATAATCATTAATGCATCTCCTAATTATACAGCATATGTCTGTTAACCCCTTCGGCGCCAGGTGGCAATTCCTTGGATTTGGATTCCCAACTTGGCTAATTCCTGGGCTGTTTTCCCGCATCCCTTTTTTGGCCTTATTTAAAGGGAAAAAGCACTAAAATCCAGGGAATGTGGTGGAGGTTGAAGGAAGGAGCTGCCCTTCCTACATGGCTGCTGCAGGCAACAGCAAGGACATTCCAAGTGCAAAGCCAAAATCCCGCCTCTTCCCAACTTTTTGCTCTGTTGGGAGCACAATTCCAGGTTTTAGGGCTAAAATTGGGATTGGTCACTAATCAATGGGCTGGGGAGTGAAAAGGAAGCCAGAGAAGACCAGCATTCCCGATAAAATCCACATGGAATTCCTTCTTATTCCACCTATCTATTCCCTGCTTCCCAAGGCAAAGCAATGCAGTGGGAAGTGGAGCTCGGATGTTCCATCCTTGCTTCCCAAGCGTTATTCCTATGGGATTAGAGAGTATCCCAGGGAATAGCTTCACCCATAGGAACGCAGCCAAGGCTTTAACGCGTTCAGGTGAGGCCGAAGGCGGAGCTTCCCAGCGCCGGCTGTTGGGATCAAAGGGCTGTTTGAAGGGAGCATCTGGATTGGGATAATTACACGGGAGCGTTGGAGGCTTCATTAGGGAAGCTGAAAGGGAAAGTTCATGGGAAAGCGGGAGGATCCTGTCGGGAATGGCTGCTTTTGTGTGCTCCGATGGCCATTGTGTGGCCATCAAGCACTGAAATCCTTGGCTGCCTCTTAATTGCTCCCGCTTCCCTGTGGGAAGGAACATGGGAGAGTGGGAGTTATCCCGGTTTCCAACTGGAAAAGGTCCTTTCCTTCCCACAATTCCCTGCTGGGGGGGGGGGGGGGGGGAAAAAAACCCCCGGCCCTCCCAGGGGGGGGGGGGGGGGGGGCAAAAGGGGGCGGGGGGGGGGCATGGCGGCAGGGCTGTAATGAGTGGGCGTGGCTAATTGATCGGTAGGCGT